>WOVY01003711.1:0-132612 GCA_013436015.1 Rhipicephalus annulatus | reverse complement strand
TGCCTTTTTGGCAGGAGAGTAGGCCAGCCACGAACGGGTGACTTCTTCACCACGACCATCACCTAATTTCTTCTTAAACCAACTCTTAGTCATTGATCGGTTGTTTGTTGGCAAGAAAGGTCCTTCCCGATTTTGGAAATACATGGCCCCGAGTTTAACAATTTCCGTTCGTACAGCGTCAGACACAACGGCTTTTCCAGTACCAGTGTCAAATTTTAAGAGACCTAGGTCATGCTTCTGAACGAGTTCTGAGATGATAGGTTGAGGGTGCTTCGTGGAATCCAGTTTGCTTAGCTTCAGAGCAACAGGCTCAACCAGCCGAAGTCCAATGTCGGTTCCGTTGTCCTCCTCCTCTACTGCAATATCCCCGGGATTGTCTGCGCATAGCATACTGTGTTTAGAAGTTTCGTGAACGACTCCTTCGTCAAGTTGTACGGACATTAATGAAGTGGCAGGAGATGGAGCTACTTCCAAAGGACATGATGAAGTACTTGCCCCAGGTTTTTCAAAAAATGGCGCGAAAAACTTTTTGACTTCTCAGCTTCCTGCGCCTGTAGCCTTCTCCTCTTGCGTCCTTCAGCTCCGCTCTCTTTTCTTTTTGTTTTTGTCACCCGGTCCATGGCTTTGCTTGGCTGAAAAAAATAAAAAAATCCTTGAGCCGTTCATTCACTATACATTCAGATGCCTTTTTAGCCATCAAGCAATGCAGCTATGCGGCCAGTCGCCTGAACACTTGCTGTCACCGAAGACACAATGTATGTGTATTGTCATGTAGCCAGGAACGATTCAGAGTTTTTCGGAAAGCTAGTTCTATTAGAGCGAACTTGTGCTCGGCAAAAGTGCAAAAAAATGATAAGGAACACAGGTGGTGAAGAAACAGCCCACCGGTCGACGACGGCGGAAAACGAATGTCCCTGCGCTTTTAGTGGAAGCGTTCTTATACCTTGCCGTATCCTCTCCACCAACATCGTTCACACAGATAACGCTGGTCTCACAAACGAGAAGGCATAGTTCGCGGCAATATACGTACATTCTCAGATTAAGGTTGGTGACGGCAAATGATCCACTGCGGTGGCATCATCGGCCTTGGTTATAAGAATTGTTGCTGATATTAAGGTGGATTTACAATTTCACAGCTCCGTTTTCTATCCATAAATGTATGTTAACTCGCGGTTAACCCAACTGCTCAAAACGTTGTTCAAGTAGAAAAACCTCAACTATCATGAAGCATGATTTTAAAAAGGAGAAATGGTAGTACGCAAAGCTAACCTCGCACATATTATTCCCAGTGGACAGTGCACTATAGTACGCACCACTATTTCTTCGTCAAGTAGTTTAAGTAAGTTGTCACAATTCAATTCATAACTCGACAAGTACTCGCGTAATTATCAAAATAACAATTAGACATAAGTAAGCAAGTTCGAACGACATCCAACTGCGCCATTTTCAACAACGCATTGATTGCGCTCTCATTTTTGCGGCCAATAAAAAAGCCTGCGAAATCAGAAAATAACATATGACTGCGCGCCCCCCTGAGGAAGAAAAAAAGAGCAGCAAGCAAACCGCTTTGCCTCTTGTCCGCTGAAAACAGCAGCGTTCCGCATTTTGACAAGGGTGTTCAGGGCGCGCCAACATGCGTTGCAAGTTTGCAGGAATTCCTTTCGCTCAACTGTATGTCACTATAATTATTCATATCTAGCGGTCAACCGTTCCACTGATAACGCGACCGGAGCACTGTTCTGATTACGGCCTGACTCTGTAAGTTCAAAGCGGCGTGTTTCTTTGACCGGGGATTGGCACAAAGGGCCATGCACATTTTTTTTTTCTTTCTGCATCTATTTCTTGACGCTGGCTACCTCCCATTGAGCCTGTTTGAGGGTACTGCTTCCTGATGTACGCAGCAGTCTGGTTACGCGTCACTTTTCATATTTGGTGGGCTTTCTTTATCAACAGGAAAAAAAAAATGTGGATGCAATACGTTGTTGAAAATAGCGCAGTTAGATGTAATTTCAACATTCAATTACTTTATTTATTTATTCGTTTGTTTGACAGTAGATGATTGTCGTGGCGCAGGATACTAAAGGCGACGTTATAAGTCACCTTACTAGGCCTCTAGCACCACACAGTACATTCGTCACACAACGCAACTGCATTGGAATAAGAAATGCAAGAACATAACATTACGAAGAACTAGGCGATGGCTTCTACAAAAAAAATTAAAAAATTAATTTGAAAATGTGTTTATAGCATACGAATCATTGCAAGCACATTTACAATAAAAAAGAGCAATAGTAGTGGAGACACCGGCGTTCCATAGGGGAACATACATACAAACTATCGTACATGAATAGCCTCATCAATGGCTACATATATAACACTTTATGCATACATATATGAGAAACTAAATGTGTAAGTATATTCTAAGCTTCAAGCTGTACAGTAATTGAACTAAACATGCCCTCCAATGAATATAATCAGGTGAGTACTTGCGGAATTATAAATACTTTGATTACTCATTAATTTATTCTCATGCATGAATGAATTATAAGTGGTTGCTCCAAATTACTAGGAACAATGTACACTAGGTTTGCTTCGCGTAACGGAGTTACTCATTTTTTTAATCGGGTTTTATGATAGTTGGGACAACCTGTATATTTTCCCGAGAATAACACCTTTATACTCTCAGCAGTTTGTGTCAACGTAGTGGTAATAATCCATGTGCAAAAGAATAACATAGGTAAAAAATACTCACACCTAGGCAGAAGTTCTATTGCGAAGACGTCCCTCGTCGTGGTGACAAACTCTGGAGAAGTGAGCTGGGATTTCAACTCGGGGTTTGCAGGAATGGAGTCATGTAGCGACTGGTTGTGGCCTGCCTCTAGGATATCTTGTTCGGTCCGGAGACTCAATATTCAATGCCTGTGGAGCTTCTGGGGTAGCTAAACAATTTAACTCGCGAATGTACGTCTCATTGACCACTCTCGTTCGGTTGACTGACCCTCGTTTCTCGCTTCTCTGGATCGACCCATAACCCCTAACATTGTAGTTTTATAACACCAAGACCACGCCTCCAAGGGCATGTACCAATAGGAATCCCTCCTTCCTGGGCTGTTGCACGGAAGCGAAAAGAGGACTATGGCGGCACCCTGTGAGAGGGCCTACTAAGTAACACACACAGGGCAACTGATTGGCTGCATCAACGATAACCAAATGTTTGTTCACAATCACGTGATCCACTCTCACTTATGAACTCTCCGGTATTCATCAAAACAAAAGCAGACACAATTGACCATTTGCGGAAATCAGCAAGCTGGCTTTCCTGCAAAGTTGTTTTCCAACCAAAAGGTCTCGTTCGCAAACTGCTTTTCTCACTCATTGTGCTTTTGCCTTCCCCCACTCCCTTCTTTACGAACGACAGGTGCCTCGCCCTCCATGCGATGTGAGGGTTCGTTAGAGGTGGGACAACCACACAGTAATTGTTGGGGGAAAAAGTCGTTTTGTCGCACTCGCGTGCCTTCACTAGAATAGGAGTGGTAAAAGCACAGTGGGCGAGAAAAGCAGACTGGGCACGATAGTTTTCTTTTTTTTTCCTTTTTGGTTAGAAAACAACCTTGCAGGAAAGCCGCCTTGCAGATTTCTGCAAATGGTCAATTTCTCGCGCCCTTACTCTGTCGGTGTTGAAGCGGTGTCGTCACGAAGGGCACTGCGCCGTGCTCCCTATAGGGCTGCAGAAATTACGTGCCTTTTCCTTTTCTTTCTAATCACACATTCATGTGATTGCTCTCGGCGAGTTAGAAAGCGGCATCATATACTTCACCACACGTGCAAATGGCCGCTGCTTCGCCGCGGCTTTAGCTATTGCCGCGATGGAGGGGGTTGCAGACTTTATACCTTAAAGCGACATCTCGCCACGAAAGCAAGATTGCATTTAATTGATCCCGCAGTTTTCTTTTGGGCGCAAAAAGAGGGGGGGGAGATAAATCGGCGCAATCCCTCCCCCCCACCTTTTTCAGAATACTTGAACTTCGCAGGTATGCACGTGCTCATAGTTACGCTCCCTTCGCGGGCGATGCAGCTGGGGAACTTCCCCGAGAGTCTGAGGCAACATAAAAACGACATGTGCAAGTTTCAGTGAAAAAGGAATACACTCGCTGAGCTGCCTGAGCACAGCGTGGTGAACGACAACCGCATCGAATTTGACAATTCCCGCGTGGTCTACTTAGAGGTCGATTACTATAAGCAGCTTTTGTGGAATCCTGGCCCATCGAGGAGACAGCCGGTAACTTCAACCGGCCTACAGGTGCGCTGCCGATCGACAGTCTGCCTCAGCGGAATTTCGCAGACTCGCGATCCAACATTAGGTGCGAGTACATGGCAGGAAGAAGGGCCTTAAAGAGAATGCGAGATGCAAAACTTCGAATTTTTCTTGTAGCGCAAAAAAGTTTTTTTACTTGGTACTTTGATTGGCATACCCCAGTTTCAACTAAAGCCCACTAATACCTCTGTCACACGAGCACTACGGCTAACCACGGTTACAGGTATGCTAGCTACACGGCAGACATGTCCGCAGTTTGTCTCCTAACCATTGTTATCGTAGACGGGTGATTCCATGAGAGATCGACACGGATCTGAAAATTAGTATTTTCGATTTGATTGAATATTTTATATTTTATGCCCATCTCACCAAGCAGCCCGAAAAGGAACCTTGTTTTCTTTTTAAGCGCCTATATAACTTTAGGAGGCAAAAAATATAGAACATATTCAACACGGAGGGACTAGTTTCACAACTCGTCGTTCTCGAAAGTTCATGAAGATGTAACAGACAAATATTACCGTTACAAAGAAGAAATTTCGAGCATGAATTTCGTGTATGTAGAAATTTACTGAATAACAATAAAGTAACATTCTATGAAACTTGTAAAATGAAGCAAAGTACTTTCGCAAAATGTCTCACTATGCGACATTTTATGATAGTTGCTACATAACAGTTGCTACAAAGTTGATAAGACCCATCAACTCTGTCTTGAAAACAAATTTTGCTTCTTTCTCTATGCAACGGCAGCTGCGTTTCTGGTTATTGAGTTCCTCATGGTGGTGAAAACTATTTGTGCGAAGGTCAAAAAGTAAAAAAAAAATATTTTCAAAAATTTTATATGTAGCGTTGTGGGCGGCCTTCACGCTCCTGAGCGAGCAAGGCTGATTAATTTACTACTACTACACAATTTGCGCATCTACTTTGCTAGAAGAAGCACGCTGTTAGAATGGGCCTTTTCCGCGTAGATAGTCTGCCCATGCACGCTGGCGTCGGTGAGGCACGCGCCATGATTTTTGGTGGCCAACACGGGACGACAGGTGTGGACCAAGGAACATCTGGTGTTACAAACGTGCAAAATCCCCCCCCCCCCCCCATTAAAAGCGCTAATGTAGGCTTCCGCGATTGCCTACTGGCGCGCGGCGGGCCATTTCGGAGGCCAAGGGCCACCAGTTCTGATTTCGATGAGCTACGCCCGCGTTTTTGTATAGTATTTTTCTTTTTTTATTCAAACTTCCGGAAGTCCCTTACCCGTCATTGTTCTCTTCCAGTCCACACTGCAAAAATCTTGACGGCACGGGCGCTTCCCAGGCCCAAGTTTCTCGTACCTAAGCTTTCGCGCTATTTGTGCATCCCAAGGAATGCAGGGTGAGTACAAAACAAAGCAACCAGCTAGACACCGCGCCCTCGGGTCTGGTATGGGGGTTAAACTGGTCGGAGTGTTCTGCTGTTTCGCTCCGTTCGCTGTTCCATTGATGGAGGTCATCCTTGTGCGGCCGCATTCTTTCAGGGAAGTTCTTGGTTTCTCCAACGTACGAAGCGGGGCAGTCGGCACATGCTGTCGGGTACACTACGCTCTGCGCTTTTTTCGCAGGTGCGTGTTCTTTGGGCCAAAGGATGAACCTGCCCATGGCGGTGGATGGCATGTGGGAAACGTTGACCCCCGCCCTTCTATTGCTTTGCTGGCGCCCGCGATGCAGGGAATCAACAAACGTCGCCGTCGTGTCACGCTTTCTCCGTCTTTCCTCCAGAGAACTCTGCGAATAAACGCCTTTGTTTAGCCTTTGGTGCCGAGGTCACGGATTATATTCGCCCTTCCTTCCGCCGCTGCGTGGACGATTAGTCGTTGGACGATCGGCTATTTCGTTGGAGTTTTCTGTTCTTACTCAAAAAAGGTGCATTCGAACTTTTTTATTTTATTTTGTTTACGTACGTGGTTGGTTTCAGGGAAGCTTTCAGTAAGTGGTTTGGGAGGCTGGTGGGGTTCGCTGAAACTCATCTAACCCAGTGCTGCGGAGCACAAAACAAAGCTTAGCCGAGGGTCATGGGAAGGCACGGAGGTAGCGCAGCAAAATGAAAATAGAGGATCCTTTTCCCGATGCAAAAGCCATTGCGGCAACCCTTTCCTTCACCACCATCCCCACTTCCAGTCGTACATTACAACCTCGCCCCTCCCCCCTTCCAGGCGGTTTTACGGAAAAAAACATTGACAACCTTTCCAGGGGGCGCCAACCCGAGGACTCGGCTTGGCGCCCCCTCCCTAGTGGCGCCCGGGGCACTTGTACCCCCTTGCCCCCCCCTAGTTACGCCACTGCCCTCAGCTTCCCATGAATGAAGCACATTCTCCAGGGAAGGTTTTCTTTAGTGCACTATTCTCTCTTTAATTGCTTTCAGCAAGTGAAGTGCCTTGAGTATTCATACTTATGGCATGATGGTGTTGCTAGGTTGCTAACCCACTAGTATCCACTAGTAACAAGTGTATGTATTGATTCGTGTCTGAGACAACCAAGGTGGATGAGTGCCTACAATGACCTGCTGCTGACCTGAATGTTATGGGTTCAATTCCAGCTGCGGCGGTTACATTCGGTGGAACCAAAATGCTTGAGGCCTTTGCACTGTGCAATGAAGGTGCACATTAAAGAACACCAGATAGTCGAAATTTTCGGAGCCCTCCACTATAGCATCTCTCATAATGATATCATAGTTTTGGGCTGTTTAAAACCTAGATATTAGTTTTAATATTCTTCTTCTTCTCCTGCTCACTATTATTATATTATTATTATTATTATTATTGTTGTTGTTGTTGTTGTTGTTGTTGTTGTTGTTGTTGTTGTTGTTGTTGTTGTTGTTGTTGTGCAAATACAAAGTGGCAATTATAATTTTCATAACTTAATTATCTGTAGATGAACAGTAAGTGTGGAAAATTTAAATAAAACGACTAGCCTATGTTTAGGAGTCCTAATTGATGGCACTTATAAATAATCCAAGCTCAAAAGCAATGCTGGCAGTGCTGCCTGTTCTGGAATGATGATGCTCACTGATGACGATGTGCTCGTTGTCTCTTTCCTCTTTGCAGCATGGTTGCACTGCCCTCCACTTGGCTTTGAGGAGGCACCATGTCTCAGTGGCTCTGCTCCTTCTTCACAATGGCTGCCAAACTGATGTTGTTGACAATGTAAGTAGACCTTATAGCCTGTTTCAGTGCCATAGAAGCTAGTGAAACTTCTTTCAGTAAATGCATTCTCATAGAGAAATAGTTCAATGATTTTACTCCTCCTACAAGGATCTTTTTTACTTTCTTAGATTGAGCAATCAATGAAGATGCTTTCTGTCGTTTAGCGACCTCTTATTAGCATCCTTTTATTTTCAAAATGTGTCCTCCGCGATTTGCAGTGGTGTGCAGCTGAAGCTGATTGCAGAGGTCAGGTTCACAACAATTAAATACAAGCACGAGATGCCCAGACTAACACATTTTGCTGACTTACATTCTCGCATAGATTTCAGAGTGGTGTGCCTGATGTAACACGAACTATGGAGTTGGTCATCTTAGTTTAAATCACTCATTCAAGGTTACCTTATCTCAAGTTTGCGAAAAAAAAAAAAACACATAAATGCTAGTTTCGTGTTTTTTTTTATGTTGACAAGCAGTGTATTAGTACTTTGCCGCTTCTTTATCAATTTCTTACAGGATATGTGCTAGGAGTGTCATAGAGATTTTTATTGCCAAAGCTGTTACGTGATGACAACAACAGCCATTTTTAGCACTGTAGTTGTCTGTTACTATCAGTGTCTGTAAAACGGCTATTGCACGAAATAAGGAAAAAAAATCAAGATAAGTAAAAATATCCAAAATAAAATGAGGCTCAAACCCAGAAGCACTGTGTAGCCGCCCAGTATTCTACCATGGAGCCATTCGGGAGCTTGAAACTTCTTTGCAATAGGACCATGTGCAAGTTTCATTTCAGAAAACGAATCATGTTTACTTGTGTAATGAGCATTTTATAAAAGTAAAATAACAACCACATGCCATACAACATGAATTGTATGATGAGCGGGTCATTGAGTATGCCTCAAACTCATTACAAAAGGATCAGCCCTAATTTTTCATCGCCATCAGCCAACAAAGTGCACATACTTCAATAAAGTGCATTTAATAACCAATAAAGTGCACATACTCCTTTACATGTGTGTCGCGGATACCACGCTTCTCCCAAAAGTGCCCCATCACAATGGTCTAGTAGCTATGGTACTCGGCTGCTGACCCGCAGGTCGTGCGATCAAATCCTGGCTGTGGCGGCTGTGATTCCGATGGAGACCGAAATGTTGTAGGACCGTGTACTCAGATTTGGGTGCATGTTAAAGAACACCAGGTGGTCCAAATTTCCGGAGCCCTCCACTACAGTGTCTCCCATAATCAAATGGTAGTTTTGGGACAATAAACCCCACAAATCAATCAATCAATCTCCCAAAAGTGACGAATAAAGGCAAAGTGGGCACTTCCCTATCACATAAACAGCATAGTGGTTACTTCACACTTGCCAAGTAATCACATTGACATATGTAATATGGTGCGGTAGAAGAGTAAAATAATGATCGAGGTCACAAAATGTATATCATGTAGCTACTGTGTTGTTTAAAGCCATAACCAATTACAGAGTTCATTCATAATTGTTCATTGTCATCAGTCAGCACATCAACAAAGTGCGCAAAATACCTTACATATGTGTAACAAGTACCTTACTTTTCCACAGAATAAGAAATAATGGCATTGTGGATGCTTTCTTCAAAAAAATTATAATGGTTTCTAGCAAAGTGGATACCACGCAAGTTTACTTGCTGTAGTTGCCCCAAGAGAGTTTACAAAAGGCTGGAGAGAGTCCGCTCTTCTAGCTTGCACTGTGACGGTGCTGTGCATTTGGTGAAGGCCTTCATTTGTTTGTTACCCGTGTTCTGTAACATACACGCTCATCACTTGTCCTCTTGCAGCATGGGGAGACCGCAATCCATGTGGCTGCTCGTGATGGCCTTCTATCCGTAGCCCAGACATTGTGTGCTTTTGGATGTAAAGTTGACGTGCCAAACAAGGTACGTATTGTCACGGTGTCAAGATGTGGACAAAGGGAGCATACTGTCGGTCCAAGAGGAAACAGTTTATTTGGCCGAACTTGTGAATGGTGAATGGAAAGTCAGATTACAGCGATGCACACTGGCACTGATTACAGCAATGCACACTGACAAACTGAGCATCTCCCCTCGATCAACTGACAAGTGGTGATGCGTGTCAGCAATAATACATGTGCCGTCGAATGTTCCAGCATTATCGCTGGCAGTCATGTATGTTCCAGAACGATATTTAATGCTCCTGTTGTTCGTGTAATCGCTTATCTTAGTGGTTCTTAGTTTATCAGCGGGGTTTGCACAAGGCAGCACTCGCACGTGTTATGGGGCGATAACAAAAATTGAGAAAATTATGATTGTTTTATTGTTCTTTCTCAATTTTAATCAATACTTTATCTCTTTCAGATGTGTTGTACTTGGTAGTGCATCTTTGTCATTTGTTCACTCAAGGGGGCATTATTGTGCCTCCTTGTACAAGGTTCCTGTAGGCAGAGGACTTCTAATGCCTGCCTTCTGATTCTCACTTATTAACATAACAGAAAACGATGTGTCTAGTTTGGTGCCATGCATGATCATTTGCAGTTCAGTGCAAGTTTTATTACATGTGGTCGTTTATTGCATTTGGGTGGGTGCATTAACTGTTCAAAACAAATTCTGTCTCTGGCTTCTATACTTTATAGAGCCTCAACATGGGAAACAAAGTAGGTACATCCAAAATGAAGATTAGAACATGTCTGTTCTGTTGCTGTAGTGTAATGTAATGTATAGTGGCACTCAATATAAATTTCAACTCGGAGGCAATGGTTGAATGGGCCCCCAAGCATACAGTGTAACGAGAAATGTTATGTAACAACGAGAAATGTTATATTGATTTGGCATATACCAGTAGTTGAATACAGTGTTTATGTTGCTGACTGTTTCTCTGTCGGTATATCATCTAATGTCTGTACCACTTTGACTGTGGGCAGCATGTTGCAACTCATATTTGGTGCGACGGTACGTACGATATTTACTAGTAATGTTTGGGATCTATGTAGCATATAGCTATACACATGCTCTTGACCATTCACAAAATTTCAGGTGTGAATATTGGACATTTATTTCACCCAAAAATCTTTATTCTTGGGTACTGCCAACATCTGTCCTTTCTTATATTGTTTTCAGGAATTGTCAGAAAAAGATAGTTACAAAGTTTGGAAAGATCTTCTGGCCTCATGTTTCACTGCTCACATTGTGTAAAAAAAAGGTATCATGTGCAAGCACATGTTGATATTTAGCCATTATTTTATAAAATATTTGATTAATAGTCGATTTATATTTCGTGATATTGGACTCTAGATTCTGCTCTGTTTTACAATGAGAGCATGTTGGCAGAAATGTCGTTTACTGACCCAAATTCATATTTCTTTTCTAGGCTGGGTTGTATCCTCTGCACCTTGCTGCAAAAAATGGCCACACCGAGATAGTGCGCTGTCTGTGCCTTGCTGGCTGCAATGTTGATCAAAAGAATAGGGTAAGTTCACCAACTGAAGATAAAAACTAAGATATATTTTATGGGCGTCAAAGACCTACATGGTCAAATACACAAATTGCTTTCATGCATGTTCTGAGCGTCTGTTTTGTAGTTTTTTTCATCATGCACACATAAGTACTACTAAACCTTACTCGGTGCTCATGTGCAAATATTCACAGTGTGCTAACAGCATGCCACCATCCATGCGATTCAATCAGCAGTTTGCATTGCAGTTTTCTCTTGCCTGCTCAGATTTTTACAAAAATGATCAGAAGCAGAAAGCATGCACACTAGTATTCAAAACGATACCAAGACCACGTATGTGTCATAAGTTGGCTTGATCAATACATTAAGTGTAGTGCAGAACCCGTGTCCCATGAACTTCTGTTTGTACACCATACATTTTACATATTTGGTATATAAATGAGCCATCCTAAAACCAGGCAAACAAGAAAAATAGCTCATTTAGGCACACATACAGCACAATCACATCGCAAAGCTACTTCACATATTCAGTTGGGACATTTACTGTGCAAAAAGATAATTGTGTATTATCACCAACAAGATTGAATGTACACTCAGAGGGGCAATGTGATACTTTAGATTAAAAAAAGAAAATGATCTTATAATGAATCTTTTTCGTATTCTTTAGCTCCACATTGCGTAGAACATGTAAACATAATTTGTTGTATATATTATATGCTTCTATTCCTGACATTCACAGCAGTGTGTTGTAAATTTGTGTTCACAGGATGGAATACCAGCAGAAATCACTGCACTTGCTCAAGGCCACAGTTCTATAGGTGACCTGCTGAATCGACTGAGGAATGTAAGTGATAATTAGTGTTCCTTTTGAAAAATGCTGTTGAGAGGAATTGTTTAAGTTTCATGTCTGGCGATTGTGAAAACAGATGAAGGGTGAGCCTGCAAAGACGTTATTGGTGTCAAATGTCAATCAAAGGGTAGCGAATAGCAGGACCTCCTTAGGTGCCCTGCACAGTTTGATTTGAAGTTTAGTCACTATAAATTGCTATAAAACAGAGCTTATACCTTGCATATGCATTAGTTAAATCGACAACTTTTCAGCACATCTTTTTAAACAATAATCCAGAATTTTCGTTTTTCACATATCAAACTCTACTGGTTCTACATTATGGCTAGAAGACACTTAAATCGACAAGCCTATGAGTGCTGTCATGTCTGATGTCTAAAACTTTTGGATATAATATATTACAAATTTTATTTTTATATACGTGCTTATTTATTATCTTAATGAATAACAAGACTTCAAACAAAGTTTTGATATAATATGTAAAGGAATTAAAAAATGTTAATAGCTTCAGTGCAATGGCAAGACAGTTTCCTAAAAGGCTTAGGTGCTTGAAGTTGTGATTTGGCTACCAGCCACTGCAGCCACCCTGAAATAGGGATCAAATACAATAGCACTAGTGTGCATTGGTTTAAGTGTATCTAAAAGAACTTCGGATGGTGAAAATAATCGGGAGTCACCCAGTATGGTATGCCTTTCAGTCAGATCAAGCTTTTAGTGCATAAAATCCTGGAATCGAAAGTGACCAACCACGAGGACATACAAAAAGTGTGAAAAATTTTTTTCAATGCTAGAGACCTGTGAAACTTTTTTTTTGTGTAGTTACTGTAGTTGTTGTGTGATATTAATCTCTTTTTTTACCATCTCCTTTTCTTTCAGGAGCAACTAAAAGAAGAGTACATAGCTCAAATGATACCAGGAACTCAGCCACTCTCTCGAATAAAGCTGAAGGTGCTTGGACACAGCGGTGTGGGAAAAACAACGATGCTGGAGTCATTGAAATGTGGATACTTCAGCAGCTGGTTTCGACGCTCCAAGACATCTCCTACATCGCCAAGGCCAAAGTCAAGTAAGTCCTTGAAGGTCATCTGATGTGTTACATCATCTAATGTTTCTAACTGTGTGCCACTTTTCAAGTCTGACTGCACTTTTGCAGCATAGTGCATTAGAACTTTGGTTCCTCTTGGATGAAGCTCCAATAATGCATGTTAACTTGAGGTATATTTACAACGGGGAAGGTCTGTATAGTTCACAAGATATTCAGACTTCCAGTCCATGTGGCTTTTTGAAACAGCCAGTTAGGGTAGCAAACGTGTCTCTGATGCATTTTATTTTCGAAATTTCTGTTAAGATGTAAAAAAGGTCAAAATAATAGAATAAAGAAAAAGGTACACAATGTAGAGGGTGAGCTAGGTAATGTTGCATTAAAAAGGCTAAGAGAAAGAGAGAGAGAGAGAGATAAATAGAGAGGAAAGGCAGGGAGGTTAACCAAGCTTGGCTCGGTTGGCTACCCTACACTTGGGGTGGGGGAAAGGGAGAATAATAGAAAGGAAGGAAATGGAAAAGAAGAGGAGTAAGAAATAGAAGGACGAATAGTCAGCTCGAGACTACACAGCATGATGTCACACTGTTCTTTCACAAGCGGTTGTGAAGTCTGATGGTTCTTAAGAAGTGCAAGAGGGCTTTCGTGGCTTTGCGTGTATGGGAGACCGTCGGCCAAGGTCCCAGGATCTTCTGTTCTGTAAGCGGCCGGGAATCCAGCTGACGGAGCTTGGCTTCCATAATGCGTCGTTCGGACTGGTATGCTGGGCGATGACATAGAATGTGCTCGAGCGTTTCCTCGCAGGCGCAGATGTTGCATGCCGAAGTGCTCTCCATTCCAAGGAGATGAGAGTACGCATTCGTAAATGCCATGCCCAACCTCATGGGACACAGTAAAGTTTTAGCGCATCGTGGGAGCCCGTATGGAAAACGAAGTTGCAAGTTTAGGTCGATCGAATACAGGTGCATGTTGGAGAAACCCGTTGTATTTCATTGTAGGAGAGTTATACAGCGAGCAAGTGATTGTAGTCATCTTGCAGCGTCCGTTCTCAAGAGTGGTATGGGCGTACGCAGGTCTTGGTCATGAGCCGATCGAGCAGCTTCATCCGCGCGGTCATTGCCGACAATTCTGCAATGACTCGGCAACCACTGAAATACAATATCGTGACCTTCCTTGAGCGCTTCGTGGTAGTCGTGTCTTATCTGATATACGAATTGTTTGTGTAACCCGTGCTGCATAGCAAACCGTAGTGTCTGTAAGGCTGACCTCGAGTCGCAAAAGATGGCCCATTGATTAGGTTACTGCCGAAGAATGTACTTTACTGCACCTTGAAGCGCTGCGAGCTCTGCTGCTGTCGACGTCGTGGTGTGAGAGAACTTGTATCGAAGCAACACATTATCAGATGGAACAACCACTGCTCCTGTAGAGCGGTTGGAATTAGTGGAGCCATCGGTGTAAACATGTATGCGGTCGAAGTACCTTTCGTCCAACAGTCGCAAAGTCAATTGCTTCAGGGCTAGCGGTGACATGCGTGCCTTCTTAATGATTCCAGGAACTGATAAGCGCATGTCAGGTTGACGGATACTCCTTAACGCAGCTGCTGGATGCATCGCAAGTTTGAAGCCAGACGGTAATATGTCCTGATATTTTGTCACAATACCGCAGAACGAAATATGGGGCCTCCACGCTGTCAAAGACGCTAAATGATGTGATGGTAGCCGTGATAAATGCCGAATGTGTGCTCTCAGTGTCTCGACAAAGATATGCGTTGTGACCGGCTGTTCTTGTGCGATGACAATAGTTGCCACTGTTGATGAGCATCTTGGAAATCCAAGACATGTCCGAAGTGCTTGTGCTTGCACGCTCTGTAGTGCACGGATGTTAGTCTTGCACTTGTTGGACAGGACAGGAAGGCTGTACCGGAGAATTCCGAGAAAGAGGGCTGTATAAAGCTGCAACATGGAGTGCACGGATTGGACCCATGATTTTCCGGCGACGAACTTGAATACATTCTCAATGCCAATGAGCTTTTTCTTCAGGTATGCGACATGTGGGCTCCAGGTTAGGTCACGATCTACGATGACACCTAAAAATCTATGACTGCTCTTATATGCGATTGTTCTGCCATCGATGCACAATAGATAAAAAAACATAGGTTTGCGTGTAGGTGCCACTGTTGCGCATTTTTCTGTGGCGATAGTCAAACCTTGCTGGCGAAGGTATGCCGATGTTATTGTTGCCGCTTTCTGTATCCTTGCGCGTACTTGAGGCCGTGTCCCGCCGGATGCCCAAATGCAGATATCATCAGGGTAGAGAGATATATAGGCTGTCTGTGGTGGCATTTCGGTGAGCCCCACCAGAATCAGGTTGAGAAGAGTCAGACTCAAAACGCCGCCTCGTGGCACCCCACGACTTGTGAAATGTTTATTCGTAGGCCCATCTTCAGTTAGAACGAATGTTGATCTCTTAGTGAGATAGCTTCTTACCCATCAAAAGACACGACCTCCAAGTTCAGCTGCTTCAAGAGCATTGAGAACAGCTTCATGGGTCACATTGTCATAGGCACCTTTCACGTCTAAGAACAGAGCTACCGACGGCTGCTGACCCGCAGGGCGCGGGTTCGAATCCCGGCTGCGGCGGCTGCACTTCTGATGGAGGCGGAAATGTTGTAGGCCCGTGTGCTCAGATTTCGGTGCACGTTAAAAAACCCCAGGTGGTCTAAATTTCCGGAGCCCTCCACTACGGCGTCTCTCATAATCATATAGTGGTTTTGAGACGTTAAACTCCACATATCAATCAATCAACAGAGCTACCGACAGCCACTTCTTAGCTTTCTGTTGCTGAACAGAGGTCACTAAGTCAATGACGCTATCAATTGAGGATCGACCTCGTAGAAAGCCTGCCATAGCATCAGGATAGATGTTATAACGTTCCAGGTACCATTCCATGCGTGTAAGCAGCATCCTCTCCATGTCCTTGCCCACGCAGCTTGCTAGTGCTATAGGCCGGTATGATGCCAAATCCAAAGGAGACTTTCCGGGCTTCAACAAAGGCACCACTCGACTGCACTTCCACTCATCAGGCACCATTCCATCATGCCAAGACTTATTGAAAATGTCCAGGAGACAGCGCTGGGCCTGCGGGCCGAGGTGACGTAGGACAGTATAGGTCACTCCATCCGGACCTGGGGACGATGAGCGTCTGCATGTGTTCGATTCCGCATAAAGTTCTTCCATGCCCCGCCGGGGTGGTCTAGTGGCTAAGGCACTCGGCTGCTGACCCGCAGGTCGCGGGTTCGTATCTCGGCTGCGGCGGCTGCATTTCCGATGGAGGCGGAAATGTTGTAGGCCCGTGTGCTCAGACTTGGGTGCACGTTAAAGAACCCCAGGTGGTCGAAATTTCCGGAGCCCTCCACTACGGCGTCTCTCATAATCATATTGTGGTTTTGGGACGTTAAACCCCACATATCATCATCATCATCATCATCAAGTTCTTTTATAGCGAATGCAACCTCCATTTGCTCATCTCGTGCAACTGGAAAGTCCTGTGGCAATAGATCGATCGGTATAAAGATGTCGCCAGCGATCTTTGCTCAAAATTCACCAGAAACATCAAGCTGTGAGCGACATTGACATAGCGCCAGAGCGGCGAAGGGATGACACTGTTGCGGATGTGAGTCAATACCTCGAAGAGTCCTCCATACGGGAGACTAAGGCTTTCGAGGGTCCAGTGAGTCACAAAAACTCTTCCATCATTGCTCCTGGAGTTTGTGCATTCGACACAGGATTTTTTTCTGAATCTGTCTGGATTCTCTGAGGTCATACATAGATTTTGTGCGTCTGTATCATCTTTCGGCACGTTGGGAGACCGCTCGAAGATGTTGCAATTCTTGGTCAAATGCGGTACGTCTCGATTCTTTCGAACATATCTTCGTGGAAGTCTCCATCGCACAACAAATAACTTCTTCAATGGATTCTGGCGGTTTGTGTGTGCACTTGCTCTCCACTGATATCTGATACTCTTTCCAGTCAATATGTCTTGCGTGTCCAGGGGAAGAATTGTCCAGACCTCTGACTGTCACGTACGTGGGGATATGGTCGCTGCCATGGGTTTCAATATCCGTGAACCATTGGACTTTTGTGACAATGCTATGTGACACTAATGTCAAATCCAGGCAACTGCTATAAGTTACTCCTCGGAGATAAGTAGGGCTGCCGTCGTTCAGCACCTGAAGCCCGTGCTCTGATGCGAGATCAACTGGGTTCATGCCCTTTCGATTTGTCCTGATGCTTCCCCACAGTGGATGATGGGTGTTGAAGTCACCCATCAACATCCAAGGTTCTGGAGTCGTTGGAAATATATCAGTTAATATCTATTGATCCAGTCGATGTGACGGCGCTATTATGCGCCTATCAGCGTAAACGACAATTTCTTCTTTTTAACATATAGACACACGTAGTGATTACCATTTTGAGACTCTACTCTTTGGCGAACATAAGTGAGTTCTTTACGGATGTACACAGCAGCTTGACTTCGCTCAATGCACGATGAAGAAACGAACGATTCATAGCCCGACAGTCGAGTTATTTTTGAAAAATGCGGTTCACAAATGACGATGATGGAAAACTTATTCTCGAAAACGAACTGTCTAAACTCAGGCATTCTTGACTGTAGACCTCTGGCGCTCCACTGAATTATGGAAGCACGCTTGACTTTTTCACAGAAAGACTGATGTGGTATATGGTGCGCCATCTTGTTACTGAAGTCCGGCAAGATTTGGTTCTAGTGTGTCCAAGACTTGCAGTGCGCATTTTGCGGCAGGAATCTCTAGACTAGCTAATAGAGTGCGAATAACACTCATGAACAACCTCAATACAGAGAAAACTTGTACCTCTTAGGAAAGAGGCTAAGACTGTGCAGAGGGGCAGGAGGTCATAGTATGATTACTGAAAATGCTGTCCAACTATTTCAACTCAGCCAGTTGTTTATACAGTCGACTATCGTTAACTCAAACTTGAAGGGACCTCTGAATTTCGTTTGGATTATCAGAAGTTTCCAGATAGATGACTCTGGGTGAGAAAACGAGGAAACACCACACATTATGATTAAGCATTGATGTTATCATATTTTAAAGATTTTTTAAGTGTTTTTAGGCTCTAACTACACGCAATGAACAGAAAACAGAGGAGTAAGGTCCACAAGTTTATTGGCCATTTAGTGCTGATCAGACCTTTTAATGAATCGCCAGTTGCTTCTTTGTTATAAGTATGTGCCTTCAGCATGAAGCTCTCTATACCAGTTGAGAATCATCACGATTTATCATGCGTTTCAAACACTTGTTTACTAGCGAAGTTTTTTTGCTTGAAGGCCTGAGCTGCTTATGTTTAATTTTTTGACATTTAGTATTATATAAGCATGCAAATTTTTAAATAGTGGTGGGAAAGCAGCAGATATTTTCTGGTATGAAACTAAAAAAAGTTGAATTAACCAAATGACGGAGTTTGAATTAAGAGGACTTAAATACATTGAAAAAATAGAGTGCCAATAAAAAAAATTAATTTTGTTTGAAATAATTTATGGTATGAATTGTGAGGCTTTGAATTATCGAGAGTCTATTGTACTGCTGTACATCTCGAATCCTCAATGAAAATAGATACAAATGAACTAAAGAAGAAAAAGAAAAGATGGACATGTTTAACGTGGATATGCTATGCAATGAATTGCATTATTTTCACAGTGCATTTTCATCAGTTGTAGTGCCACGCCTAAAAACACAGGGTTAGCTGGCTATTGTTTGTGATATATAATGCAATTGGGCTCTTACTTGCAGGTAAAGTAGACACAATTTTAAACTAAATTTAACTATAGTGCAAGTGTTCGGTTTGTATACTACAGTGCACATATATATGTCTTATTTCTTACCATTTGATATGCATATGATTACCGATATCTACAGTCATTATAGTAAATCCTGAACACATTTCTAGCAGCTAATACCCAAGTCCTTATAGCAAAGCTGCTATGGTCGTGATTCGCCATATGTGTCGGAGATAGAAAATTATTACCCTGATGAGCTGCCATGTGCTCATTCAATGTCCAAGCACTTGGTACAGATGGTTAACAAGAGGAGCTGATACTTGTGGCCACTAATTGCTGTTTTCCACCCGTGTATTTTCTTAATTAGAAAAGCAATAGTGTTAAATAGCTTGCCTCACAGAAATCCCTGCGTGGGCATTGGTGTCAGCATGGGCGTCATTATTGGTTAGCGAAAAGTCTCGTACATGACCACAAAATCGAGAAAGGTGCTAATAAAATAGATAATAACAGTTTCCAGGTCCGAGGGTGGATTGAATCCAGGCCGTCTACGTGGCATTCAGGTGTCTTAACACAGAGCCACGAGACATGTTGAAACTGCTTCGGAAAAATGTGATACATATGTCGGGTAGTGGAAGGAGTCTACTTAATGCATCATATAATGTGCGGTAGAAGCGTATAATTGCACCAGATGTCAAAAGATGCAAATCGATCAACAATTGGGTGTTTTAAAGGCCCACCCATTACAAAGCGCTCGGACATACTTAATCAGCATTAGCAGGAGAAGCATCAACAGTCTTAACTGCTGTGTATGTTGAGGTTTTGCCCTACGGACACGTCGTGGGCCTCTAGTGAATTCTCAAAAGAAATAATTATGACGTAATGGGCACCTAACAACTGTCCTTGCAATAGGCGTCCAAGGATATTTTGAAACAGCCACTGTTACACGCCAAATCGTTCGTTTTCTAACGGCACGGTTGAAGCATGCACTGAGAACTGAAGCAGGCTAGCAGTAGCAGGAGGCAATTTAGCCTAGTCCTGGTTATGCTATTGGGATCTACTGTTGAAGGCGAAGCTTAAGCGACCTCCAATTAAAATTTTTTTTTTAAATTTTTGTGGGTGCTACTAATGACTCAGTATGTTCCTTTAGCGCTCACTGCATGCTAATCATCAATAACCAATAATGCAACTGAATTAGGCTGGTTTATTTTTTTATTTATAGAAGAATTTAAACCAGTAGCAAAAGGCTAGTATAGTCCCATGGTGAATTCATGTAGCAGCAGCTACAAGGTTCAGCGTTATTTGCTTCCTAGTGATACAGCCTAAAAAGTTAGGTGAATACTTGCATACAAAACCAAAAAAAAGCAGAACTAACGTTTGTACTTTTTAAGCATTTGTATGCAAGTGTTTTTTGCGTGTCTGCTCAACCATATTAAAGTGAGAACACAGGTCCAGAAAATAAAACCAGAATCCTGCTTCTTTGCACAGCATCGGGACCTCACAGTAGCCGATCCAGCACGCCAGCAATGGATGAGTACACCATTGACACAGACAGTGAGAACAACATTCGAACTGCGGATCTCAATGACGCCAGTGACATGAACGATTACAAGAAGGCGATCACACCTCCCGCTCTGCTCATTTCTAGCTGTGCGGATGTGATGAGCAACTCGCAGCCATTATTTTATGAGACTGCAAATGCCAACTACACCCACGGCATCGATGTGCAGCAGGTTAGTAGGGTGACAAAACTTTCTGTGAAGTGATTGTAGGAAAGACTGTAAAATGGAATAACTGGTTTAAATGCATGTCATTCATGTAAAATTCTTCATAGGAAGTTTGTATGTCGCAAGGTAAACAAAATACAACAAAAAATAAAAAAGACAGATGAACGTCTGAAAAGCATGGTCGTGAAGACATTAAAAAGAGGCTGTATATTATGTTCAACATGTACAAGAACTGTTTTCGTTTTTCGCACTGCTAAAAGTTGGTTTGTTTATGAGTACTTGAAGATACCTTTAAAATTGTTTCAAAATAGTGTTTAGATACATGCGACATGCTACAACATGTGTTAATGGCACATTTTATTCAGTCACAACATTTGTGGCTCTTTGTCTTGCTCCAGTAATTTTAATGACCCTTACAGCCAAATATTTGGAGAAACTTGCAGAACTCAAATGCCCATGTTGAGCACACACATTAGTTGAGCATCCCAAGTAACCACGGATATCTGGTAGGCACGTAAATTTAAGATATTCCGGACATCTATCAAATGTCCATGAATGTACATAGTACGCCCGATGGACGTACATAACATGTAGAAAGGTAACAAATTTGTACATTCGCTCGACATCCCTTCAGGACATCCAACATGGACATTGACAGGCCCTTCGAAGGATATATAATGTTTGTGCGTATATAGGTAGTGCATATTCAAGAAAAACCTTTCATGTGAACAACGTACGCACACAGCCTACTCAGAGGCCTGTAATTTTTCTGTGGGAGGTTTTCTACTGCAAATGAATTCTAAAAAAAAAATTGAGTCCAAGCGGGCTTTCAAAAACAATCGAACCTTTATTATCAACATATATCAAGGCTAAGAAGCACAAAACTCACGGTCTGCAGCCGCGATTGGGAAAGTGTGCACGTAGTCTTACAAAATTTCAGTGTTCAATGCCCTTCCGCATTCAAGTGCGATGACTTTTTAGGCGGCAGAAGTTGCTTCTTTACCAGTTTATTAAATTATGTCATTAGCAACAAACCTGACTCGTGCATGTTTATGGCAACACTATTCTAGTAACCTCAATACGTACATACAGACAAGCACAGGAGAAAAACTAATGAGTGTGGCACATGCTTCTAAAAAAGGTGTACAGGCACTGACCACGTGCTTGTCTTAAATCGATTAATGGCAAGAAAAATGCAAGCAATTGAAGAGATGAAAACATGCCACATATTAGCAGGGCTTATACAAATGATGTATGACAATAGTTAATGCGTGCTAAGAACAGATAAATGTCCGATATGAGACGTAAAGAACCGGTACGTAACACGTGGCCTCATATGTGCCGTGAGAGTGAGCGGGGTTGCTGCTGCTTGCCTTGGTAATCTCTGTTGAAAACAGTGGTGGGCTCGTGATGTGTTTCAGAGTTTCTTGTAGAAAAGACATCCTTTGTAACTTCACGTGTTGTTATTGATGTCCACACGGGCACACGATGTCCACATGGGTGCACCTAAAGAATAAAAAAATCTGCCTTCTGCTGCTCAGAGACCGGCTCAGCGTACATACATGTGATGCAACACGAACACGCTCCTTTCCCGTGCTCCTTCCTTTAGTGCACCCCTCTGGTCAAGCAGGTTTCAAGACAATAGGCACAATTGCACGCGTTTCCTCTCAACACATCCAGAGGGGCACGGCTAGCATGACGTGTACATTTGAGGAATCTGAGCAACTGCGGTGCATCGCCTGTTGAGAAGTACCGAGGCTGGCGCTTGAAAGTTTGCCTACATGATGTCTGCTATGACGTGCTTGATCCGCATTTTCGTTAGTTCACATGCGATAATAATAACACTAAACACATTCTTTCTTATGACATACGATACACATATTGAATGAACCAGATTGTTCTGCCACAGGAAGCGATATTATTTGGCATCCTGAGATCAAATGCGTTTGCCAAAATTTGAATGAATTTCAAGGAGCCTTTTTAATGAAATTTTACAAGATTACACCCGGGATTCTGTAGATCTCTACATATTTTCACTACATTACAATTTTACAACAATTGATGAGCAAATACACATATCCTTGGCATGTCCTTATATGGACAGCCAGTCAGCGTTTAAAACTTAAATGTCCAGTTAAACATCCAGTTCGAACGTCCAGAGGACAGCCACGCGGGACGTGAATTTTCACTGTGCGTATATTGGCTGTTCATATGGCCGGACATTTGTATTCAGAATGGACAGTCAGCGGATACCCGTGGTTACTTGGG
The DNA here is from genome assembly GCA_013436015.1 of Rhipicephalus annulatus. Lineage (NCBI taxonomy): Eukaryota > Metazoa > Arthropoda > Arachnida > Ixodida > Ixodidae > Rhipicephalus > Rhipicephalus annulatus. The sequence continues at coordinate 109,989 of WOVY01003711.1, read as the reverse complement.
ATGACTTTGTTTCACGTATGAAATTTTGCTGCATTTTTTTTCTGTATAGCAGTCAACATATGCCAAAGCTTAGTGTCACAAAAAGCAACGATATAGCTTTCAATTCACTGCTCTCTTATGCAGGTGACTGTGTCTGGTGTCGGTGACATGAGCATATGGGAGTTCTCTGGACACGAGCCCTACCTAATGCTGTATGACCACTTTGTGGGCAACGCTCACTGCCTTCACTTAGTTGTGTTCAGCCTTGCTGAGCCGGTCCACACGCAGATCAGGCAGGTCTCCTTCTGGCTAGCTTACCTTCAGGCAAGGGCGCCACCTGTTGAACCCTTAGGTAAGTGGCGAATGTTGAATTTCATACTGGCATCACTAGGGGACAGTGAAGTACTGCAGTTGAGACTGAGACTTACAGAGCCAAGTACAAAAGGATACACTCACTGTGGTACATGTGGAGAGGAGGAGAAAATGGCTGAACAACTGTTACTTTTCTGTTAGAGGCTTCGCTCTATTGTCCATTAGGACTTATTGACATTAAGCAGGTAGAAATGAGCAGGAGGTGGTTATCTGATTGGTGAATAAAATCGAGGCAGGAGTGAAATTAAGTCTCTCATATATATATAGTTATTACTTCACCAAGTATTACAGCTAGGTGGCATGAGAAGCGACCTGATCAATACTGTACAGAGCCATTCATCCATTCATTTATTTATTCACTACTGGGAAGAAGTAAAAATGTAATGTTAAATCAGATGGCACTTGTGGCCTGTTGTTGTGTTCGTTTTTAAACAGATACATAAAAAAAATACTTTTATAAAAGTGTGTCGTGTAACAGTATGGCATGCAGTGATGAATAGGAGGAAGGAAGGAAAATAGGAGGAAAAGAACGGCAGGGAGGTTAACCAGCCTATAGGCAGCCGGTTCGCTACTGCAGTATTATGGTAACAGCGACAGCATTGGCATGATGGTAATGGCATGACAAGGAACAATAATGCGATCACTATGGTAGTGTATATCTAAAAATAGCAGCGGCTTTTCATTTGTTTGAAAGATGCATGAAAAAATCACTCCGTCATGCGGCTGCAAATAAGAGTGTAAATATGTACGAAAGAAAGGGCCAATTCATGTTCATGGCGAGGGCCTTGCTTCAGCAGACTTGATGCCTTCAGTTAGTATGCGAGGTCTTATTCATTGGCTGTGTGCTTATGAAAGATTCACACGCTATGCGACGCCAGCTAAAAAACGAAGAGCATTCCACACTCACCGTCATGGCTACGAGCGGTGCAAACACCCAGAGGTTTGCATGCACATAAATACTTGATAAAGTGGACGGGGAGATAACCGTCACTGTAGCTCAATCAATAAAGCATCAGGCGTGCTATCTGAAGGTTGCAGGTTTGTTCCCTGCCAGTGGAAAGTTCTCATTTTATCCTCCACTTGACTTTCTTCACATTCATGTCACAATACAATGCGCTTGAAAGAGTACTAATATTGCCACCTGATATGCTTGGGTGAGATCCGGGAGTGGAAGAAGACAAAGACGATCTGTCTGAACTGCTGCTTGGCTAGTCGACTCTACGAGCCGAATAAACCAAGTTTGTCTTAAGAAACGTGACAAGACTGGTGAAGATGCGGGGTACAACGTCTCACGATCCACCCGATGCCCAAGACCCCGTCCAGCAGCCGGAACACAAGCCCTGCACCCGTGGACACTCCTGTTCACAGAGTAAGCCGCCGCCAACGAGGCCTACCACCTGAGACACCAACCACTGACGCAGCGACTATGACTTCGACACAAGATCCCGTGCAAGCTCCGACACCTTCCACGCCGATCTACTGCACCGTCCAGAACCCGCTCATGCCTAGCCCCTTTCATGGAGAGAGCATGAAGATGTTGACGACTGGCTGAGTGAGTTCGAACGTGTCGCAGCGATAAATTACTGGGATGATGCGGCGAAGCTCCGAAACGTGTACACTTGCCTAAAGGACGGTGCCAAGACGTGGTTTTTGAACAGGGATGATGTTCTGACATCTTGGCGCGAGTTCCAGCGTCGCCTTCTGGAGACCTACAGGAGTCCCGACCGCCGCGAACGAGCGGAGCGTGCACTACAATCACGCATCCAGATGCCAAACGAGACCGTCTCGATGTACGTTGAGGACATGACACGGCTTTTCAAGCGAGCGGATCCTGCTATGGCAGAAGAAAAAAAGTTGCGCCACCTCATGCGTGGTGTGAAGGAACAACTTTTTGCTGGTTTGGTGCGTAGTCCTCCTAAGAGTGTTGCTGAGTTCCTTACTGAAGCGGCAACAATGGAGCAAGTACTGCACCAACCGTCGGCCCTGTTTGACCGTCAAGGGAATGCTGCCTCAACCCCCGAAATTTTCGCCACCCCTGGGAGCAAGAGCCCCGAATGGATTCGCGAGATCATCCGATCTGTCGTCCAGAAATAAATGAAAAAGATGTACGGGACGAGACCAATCGATGTTGGTTCTATCACCAGTGTCATCCGTGACGAGGTCCAACAGGTGTTGCACGTCCATCGTTTTCCACTGATGTCGGTTGATCCGGAAACGGCTCCTGTGTCTACTGACAGTCGCCGCCGTATGTACGCGGAAGCCTTGCGATCTGCCACGCCTCGTTCTGGTCAAGGAGTCCCGACCCAGCCAGTGCCGCACGTCCCGATCCAGACAGTGCCGCACGTCCCGATCCAGACAGTGCCGCACGTTCCGCTTCAGACAGTACCATACATCCCGATCCAGACAATGATGCCATCAGTCGCGATTCAGTCGGCGCACGCTGGTTTGGACATCGATGGTCGCCGTGCACCGACGCGCAAGTCTGATCTCTGGCGTACCCCGGACAGACGACCCCTCTGCTATCATTGCGGTGAGGCTGGTCACATTTACCGCGAATGCCCATACCAGCAACTTGGCCTGCGTGGATTTTCCGTCAATTCACCTCGTCCCCAAATTGGTCAAAGGCCGAGGGACATCGAAGAGTATCTCGCGCAACAGCGTGCACCCTTTACACGACGGCAATCACGGTCACCATCTCCGAGGAGACCCGCAGCCACTGGGTCACGTTTCGATGTGACGGCACGGGAACGCTCTCCAAGCCCCCGTCGGGAAAACTGAAGGTAGCGGCCTTCGGGGGCAAGGTCGCTGGGACTCAAAGTGCGGAAGACCTCCCATCGACGCTTGCACGCAACACGGAAGACATTCAACCAGAGAATAATCGCAGCACCGAAGAAACGCCGAAATCCACATCTGAACCCAGTGACCGCGTGTCACTTGACATACCTGTGCTGATTGACGGTTTTCAGGTCAATGCATTGATAAACACTGGTGCAGACTATTCGATTATCAGCGGGAGGCTAGCAAAAGATCTCAGGAAAGTGATTACGCCGTGGAATGAAACGCGAATTCGAACTGCTGGAGGACACGTTGTAACACCACTGGGTTGCTGTACTGGCAAGAGTGAAAATTCGTGCGTCAACGTTTGTGCTCAGCTGCCTCGTTCTGCGCGACTGTTCACGTCAGCTGATTATCAGCATGGACTTCCTTCGGGAATACGGTGCCATCATAAATCTCCGTGAACGCATCGTGACCTTCTCGACTCAAGGCGCAACAGATCGAGACGCTGATAACTGCCGTAGACCTGCGCTGCGTGTTGCTGACGACAGTGTGACTCTACCGTCTCGAGCGACTGTTCCCATCGAAGTCATTTGTGAAGACCTCCGGGATGGTGACGTGGTGGCTGAAAGCAACCTATCACTTCTGCTACTCCAAGGTGTATGTGCCGCCCGAAGTGTTGTGCGTGTCCGTAACGAACAGTCGCAAATACTAGTAAGGAACTTCAACTACGAGCACCGGCATCTTTTCCGCGGAACCACCGTAGCCTATGGAGACCCTGTTGCCGACGTCACGGAGTGCTTCGCGTCCAAGGAAACGCATGAGGATGAAGAATTCCTAGACCACATCGACATTAATTCGACGCTGTCAGACAAGAGAAAGGCTGCACTTCATGACCTTTTAAGGGAGTTTCGGTCTTGCTTCGCCTCTTCTTCCAAAGTCCATCAAACACACCTCGCCAAGCATCGAATTATTACCGACGATGACGTCCGCCCCATCCGGCAGCAGCCTTATCGCGTTTCTTCCAAAGAACGTGCGGCTATTCAGACACAAGTAAAAGATATGCTCGATGACGGGATTATTCAACCATCCAGCAGCCCTTGGTCCTCGCCAGTCGTTCTAGTGAAGAAAAAAGACGGAACGCTGCGATTTTGTATTGAGTACAGGAAGCTTAATAGCGTCATGAAAAAAGACGTTTACCCGCTTCCACGGGTCGACGACTCTCTCGACAGATTACGACGCGCGAAGTATTTTTCGTCCATCGATCTAAAGAGTGGCTATTGGCAAATTGAAGTGGATGAACAAGACCGAGAAAAAACTGCGTTTGTGACTCCAGACGGACTTTACGAATTCCGTATTCTTCCCTTCGGCCTCTGTTCTGCCCCAGCCACTTTTCAGAGGATGATGGACACAGTTCTCGCTGGCTTGAAGTGGCAAAGCTGCCTTGTCTACCTCGATGATGTGGTCATCTTTTCCGAGAGCTTCAAAGAACATCTGAAGGGTCTGAGAAAGGTTCTGGACGCCATTCGCACAGCTAAACTAACGCTGAAACCCCAAAAATGCCATTTCAGCTACGAAGAGCTGAAATTTTTGGGGCATGTCATTAGTGCGGATGGAGTGCGACCTGATCCAGACAAAACTGCTGCTGTCGCCGCCTTCCTTGTTCCATCAGATAAAAGAGCAGTACGCCGTTTCCTCGGCTTGTGCGCGTATTATCGCCGATTTATCGCCAACTTCTCGAAGATAGCTGAACCTCTTACGCGACTCACTCGAGATGACGTGCCTTTTACTTGGAGCGCAGAACAAGATGCAGCGTTCACAGAGCTATGGTAGAGAATGCAAACAGCCCCTGTTCTTGCCCATTTTGATGAGGGCGCTGCTACAGAAATTCATACAGATGCCAGCAACGTCGGACTTGGCGCTGTCCTTGTGCAACGACACGGTGGCGTTGAACATGTAATAGCTTACGCCAGTCGTACTCTTTCTCGAGCCGAGACCAACTATTCCACATCCGAAAAAGAATGCCTCGCAGTCGTGTGGGCGACGACCAAGTTTCGGCCTTACCTCTACGGTCGTCCCTTCAAAGTGGTGACTGACCACCACTCGCTCTGCTGGCTGGCAAATCTCGGAGATCCATCCGGCCGTCTCGCTCGGTAGAGTTTGCGTTTGCAGGAGTTCGATATTACGATTGTGTACAGGTCAGGGCGCAAACATGAAGATGCCGACGCGCTTTCTCGAGCACCTGTGGGGCACGCTGTCAGGGGCTTCGAGGATGAAGATGCCTTTCTCGGAGTAGTCAGCGATTCCGAATTTATGTCAAAACAGCGGGCAGACGACGAATTATGCCCAGCTATTGATTCCCTGGAAGGCCATAACTCCCAGGTCCCTCGACACATTGCTCGCGAACTGTCCTCTTTTTGTCTAAGAAGAGGCATTCTTTACAAGAAAAACGCCCGTTGTAGCGACAAAGCCTTCCTACTCGTTGTTCCTACCGAAATGCGGGACGAGATCCTTCTTGCGTGCCACGACGAGCCCACGTCAGGACATTTGGGCTATTCGCGAACTCTCGCCAGAGTACGCCAACAGTATTACTGGCCGCGACTATCAACTAGTGTACATCGATACGTGAAAGGCTGCCGTGAGTGCCAGCGTCGCAAGACTTCGCCTGTGAGACCCGCGGGCCTGCTCCAGCCGATCGCACCACCACAGACACCGTTTGACCTCGTGGGAATGGACCTTCTTGGACCCTTCCCTTTGTCGTCCTCTGGGAACAAATGGATTATAGTTGCGACAGATTATCTTACTCGGTATGCTGAAACAAAAGCGTTACCCCGTGGCACATCCTCTGAAGTCGCGCAGTTCTTCGTGCACCAAATCGTCCTACGGTATGGTGCCCCGTCATGCGTGATTACGGACAGAGGGACGTCATTTACAGCACGAATGATGGAGGACATTTTTAAATTGAGCTGCACAACTCATCGAAAAACGACGGCTTATCACCCGCAATCGAATGGACTGACAGAGAGGCTTAACAAGACCATAGCGGACATGCTGTCAATGTACGTTGACGTACAACACAAAACCTGGGACGAAATTCTTCCATATATCACGTTTGCATACAATACGGCAACGCAAGAAACAACGCGATTTCCGCCTTTCCGACTCATTTACGGACGCAACGTGCGAACCATGCTCGATGCTATGCTTCCGTGTGACCAAAGCAATGAAATCGCTCCAGACGCTGAGCAATACACTCAATACACCAAAGAAGCTCGTCAGCTAGCTCGCATAAACACCAGTCACCAACAAGATGAAGACGCATGACGTTACAACCTCCGCCATCGAAACCTCACCTACCACCCTGGGGACCGAGTGTGGGTGTGGACCCCTGTCCGGCGACCAGGCTTATCCGAAAAACTCCTAAGCCGTTATTTTGGACCGTACAAGGTTCTTAGACGTGTCACCGATCTTACCTACGAGGTATTTCTGGACGGCGCAGCGTCTTCTCGTCGACAGCTTCGGCCCGAAACCGTGCATGTCGTTAGGCTGAAGCCCTACTTCACACAGTAGCCCTTGTGGTTCACGTGTTGCGACATGCCGTGACATTGTGCTGCTGCTGCTGCTGTTCGTGTTCTCCTGTGTTTTTATACCTTTCCTTTTTGCGCTTGGCGCAAGCATTGGCGAAATTTCCTCATTAGCACTGCGAGTACTGGCACTCTCCCTCTTTTGGTTATCTGTATCTGCGTGTGTATGCCTTCATTTTTTTTTCGTTACGAGCATCGAGTCGATGCTTTCAAAGGGGGGACTAATGCCACCTGATATGCTTGGGTGAGATCCGGGAGTGGAAGAAGACAAAGACGATCTGTCTGAGCTGCTGCTTGGCTAGTCGACTCTACCAGCCCAATAAACCAAGTTTGTCTTGAAAAACGTGACAAGATTACCATCCCTTATACCTTCCTTGACTGTTCCATGAACATAGCGACAGCTTTTGCTCTGAAGTACGTTTGCATATACCACCACTCAGTCTGCGGTGACCACGAAACAGCTAGTGCTTAACCGTCATTCGTGAAGTTTGTGCCACAGCTCGGTGGTTGGCACGCATCCAGACCCTTTCGGCTCAGTATCATTTAGAAATGAGGTCAATATGCAGTTGTGGTAAAGGGCAAACACCTCTTTTTCTTAGGCATACGGCAAGGATAATGTCGAGGATGAGAAAGGGTTAACTGAGGAGGGCAGGCATACAGTCAGTAAACTGCATCTCCGATAAAAACTGCATGATGCGCGATGATGTAACCTAAAGCACATGGGCCCAGCACACTTATTCGACCGCAGCAACAGCGATTACTGCTTGAACCAACATTGTATGAATGTGGAGGCAGCCTGCTGACGCAGTAGTTTTATTTGATGCATGATACTCAAAGCAACAGGGACTGCCTAGCCGTACGAGCGTGTTGTGTCTGTGATTTCTTTTCAGCGAGGTACGTAATGTAGTTCATGATCTGCAATAATGAAGCTTGTCTTTGCTTGTCCATTATTATTGATACAGTTTGCTAAGAGAGTGGAGTGTAGATGTTGGGAGTTCTTTCTATACTGACGACTTCCTTTTCCCATTTTTCTCATTATTTTCCTTGGCTACAGGTGTAATAAGGACATGTAAACAGTTCGTGTTCTTAGAGTTGTAGCGATTTTATATTAGCGCACAACTTACGTGATAAAATAGTTTGGCACGAAAGTGGTGTGAAATAGGCATCTTTTGATAATTGCATAGAGTATATTTAGAGCAGTTTGTTGAAACAATTAGCTGTTGTGTGATAGCTACAGAGACAGGAAACCTTTTTTACTATCTTTTGTCATTTAATTTTTCACTGCAAAAACATAAAAACCAGAAAGTGGGAACTAGTCTGCATTGCAATAGGATATAGTATTTTGTTGAATGTGCAGCACGGCACAGATGAAGGATGAGGCATCGAATGACAGGAGTGCTGACTGGCAACTGGAAGTTTGTTGTGTGCACACTAGAAATATAATATGCCGCACGGTGCATGCCTCATAAACAAGAGAAAGAAGTAAATGAACCCTTCGAAAAATTTTCTTTAATGCAATATGTGATCGATAAGAAACGGAATGTCTGAACAGTTTGTTTTCCCAGTTCTTTTGTTTATCCCGCACGCATTATGTGGCCTGTGCGTATATTCGATTGGGCATGCAATGACCTTAAGGTTGTGAGTTGGCACTCATGTCATCCAATCTTTCATCTCTCATCCGAGTCTGCGAACTTTCTGCGGTAATTGCAATAAAACTTTCTGAAATTTTCTCTGCTTGCAGGAATGGGAGGAAAAAGTGCATCACCCCTCAGGGTGGCACTGGTGGCCACTCACGCTGACGTCTGTGCGAGCAACATCAACAGGAACCAAAACTGCGATGTGCTGCAGCAGCAGAACAATGCTGAAGCCGATGCCAAGATTGTCCTGGCAGCTGCACGAGAACGCTTCCAGCATGTTTTCGATCTGCATGAGACTGTGTTTGTCATGGACGCCCATGTTGTTGGTTCACAGAGTATGAAGTCACTCAAGCAATACCTCTCTAACAACAGAGCCAAGATTGTGCAGGTAATCTGCTTGCACTTTTTCTGTCCATATCAGGCACAGCACTCTAAAGCTAGAAAAGGAGTTCGATCAGCAAAATGTATACCTCATCGCGTTAACATGGTACACTTTCGTCATTGTGAATGCTCATGCAAGTCGAGCACAAGCTTCTGCATTATGTGTTGTGTCGTGAAAGCCTGCTAATAAAGTACTAAACAATGAAAACAACAAGATTCCAAGGGATCCAATTGTCTGATGATACCCTTATAATGGTGTTCTTGATTACACAGGCTAAAAACTGAAAAAAATACCTATTCTTGGTGGTAAATTCACTGAACTACTTCTTAATATGAACATGTCTAGTACTACAAGAAGCCTCGCTAGCCTTCAAAATGTTGAACTTGATGTGTGAAGTTGACTATAACAGCAATGCTTGCTGGCTCTTTTACATAGATGGACACGCTTAATGCATACCAAAGTGGGTGCTTTTTTTTCCACTTCAAGAGTAACCTCAGGCAATGTACATGTGTGCTGATCATGTTCAAACACCGGCTGGGAGTGGTGCTTTCCCTGCCGTTGCCGTGCACCACTCCAGCTCGGTACTCTTCATAGAAGTTGCCAAACATTTTTTATGGTAATTTTTTCGGACTGCCCCTCATGCAAAAACCCTGAACTGGGGCCTTTTAGGTAACATAAATATAAATAAATATAGCGTTATTTGTGTCTACTATTATTCTTTTTCATGAATAGATGAACAGTGTATGGATGAATATGAATTATATGAACAATATTTCTCCAAGACCACTTTCCAGTACTCATTATGTTTGCCTTGTGCTTTAGTACAATGCTCTAAATTTGTGGTTTAGCATATGTGTGTATGAATCATTGTTTTTTAGTTGCACTTTACTCGTTGACATAAGAAAGTCTGTCAGTCAGCTATTATGTATACTGTTATGCACTTCTATATTGAAGCACATCTAGCAGATGTGTGTATGGATCATTGTTTTTTAGTCGCACTTTACTCGTGCGCATAAGAAACTCTGTCAGTCAGCTATTACTGTTATGCACTTCTATACCGAAGCACATTTATCTCTGTTGTAAAGTTGTGTAGGTAAGGCCAGCTTGGTGAGCCGTTGTCGTAAAATAATAAGCAGCACTATGGACAAAGATGGAGAAGGCGGATAGGACACAATTCATTCCCTAGCATCTCTATCTCCATCCCTGCTGCTGTTTATTAATTATGTACTTAAGATACTATAGCCAAAATGTAAGTTGTCCTGCAGAGTACAGTTAATTTCATTAGAGAAGTATTCTGCAGTAGTAGGTCATTGTTGTGTGTACATCTGCATTTGATCTTGTCTTACAAGCAACTGTGCTTGTTTTAATGAGGTTGAGTTCTATTTATTTTCCTTATCTGTTTCTGATACTTTCTTAGCTGAATTATAGCACTAACTTGGCTTGCGAGCTTTCTCAAATCGACAAGCTTGCTTTTCCTCGTGTCTCCAGCAACTAAGTACTCATGAAAAGTTTTTCAAGTGTAACGCGGTGCCTATATCTGTTTTCTTCCTTCTACAGAACCTTCCTAAGAGCACCGGCTTTTTGGAATCAATGGTGGGGCACCTCCCCAACTGGAGGAAATCATCGCCGTCATTTCCAGTGCTTACCTGGCGCCAGTTTATGGATATGGTGCACATACAAGTGAACCCTCTGGCAGGGGAGGAACACATGCGTGAGCTCATCCACCAGCTCCAACTAATGGGAGAGGTGAGCTCGTCTTTTCTGAGTGTAGAGAAACAATGCTGTTCTAACAATTATGTCCAATAGAGAACGTTGACTGATCATGAACCGTGGCGAACTCCCGAGACGGCTGTAACAAGGTCAAACAAGACGCTGAGTTAACAGTTACAACTGGTTTATTCTCTTAGGAAACGTGTACATATGAGCAGCACAGAAGAAAAAAACAGAAAAGCATTAAACTGCATGATAAAATAGCAAAATGCAAAGCCGAGCCATTAACCATTACCGGTCTTTACTCTGTTAAGATAGTTACCCTTTCTCAATGAGTACAATTGATACTTATATGCTTCATTATTGAAGGACAATCTAGAAGTGGATTACATGTTTCCTTTTCTCAATTTTTCACTGAATAATGGCTTAATAGCAAAGCTTTTTGATATGAAGCAACAATGCCAGGTGCTTAGTTGTAGATGCTAGAACACTGTCATTGCTTCAGAGCTCCAATGCCATCGATACATTGAGTTTTGCTTCCGTGCTTTTCAGACACAATGTAATTACCTTCCGTTGTTTGCCACAAGCTTTCAAACTGCCTATTTGCAATCCTTCTCTGCAATGCATATAGATCCACCACCAGTTGCAATTGTGATGGTTCGCGTGGCTGTCCAACAGAAATGTGAGAACATAGGTCATGGCTCTTTGTGCTCAGTAATCCTCCAAACACTAAACTTCGCACAGTACTTTTCATAACTAGTCGCATTCTGCCTGAAAGGTGCTCATCACTGATAGGTCCATTTGCTTTTAATGCGGCCATATTGGCAATGCACTGATTACTACGGCTTTCGATGGCCACCTCCACCTCCAACGTGTGCCTGTACTTTCTTCCATATCTGTAGTACTGTAGCACAACTGTAGCGTAGTGGTACTGACAACGAAGTTGCCATGACCTAGGCAGAAAATTTACTCTTGTTTTTCCATGCTGGTCCTCACTGCCACTCTGTTTCAGCTTTATAAACTTCCTAGAAAAAATACTGGGCATTGTACTGGCCACGTCATGTGTACTTGCATATTTATTCACAGTAATGAGCCACAATGCCTGAATGGCTTACATCTGTCATCCAAAAAAGGCAGGAGTTTAGGGGAAATTAGAAGCCTGAAAAGACGAAGAATTTGTGAACATGTATCGCTTGAGCGTTTTTTTCCTGAACACGGTAGTTTCACTGGAGTCTTTTGTTGTGAACACGATAGTGTCGCTGGAGTCCACGACAACCCATGTTCTTGACCTTTTCATACATCTGACGTAAATTTTGTAAGCCAGCTAGCCATAAACTCTGACAGCAAGACGCCCTAAATTTGCCCTGTCTAGATCCATCGCCCGGAGCTATGATTTGCCCGAATTGGAGAAGTTTTCGAAATCCATCAGTTTAGGAGTCAAGCAGTTCAGTGCGAATTGGTTCTCATGTCCTTACAGTAACTGATCATCATTGATAATTTTGTCCACATTGTGTACCAAAAAACAGTACACCTCCCTCAACCCAGCTATTTTCACACTCTTTGGTAAATCTACTCCTAAATTTGCACCTGCATCATCATCTTCTGAACCATTGGTTTCTGGAGAAATTTGTCCTGTGCACACGCAAAAAAATTAAGATTATATAGTTCAAAAGTTACATTAAAGAAGGGGAAATAAAGCTGGTCAAGCACAGAATAGAGGAAAGGTACATGGAAAAGCGAAACATTCTAATAGTTGGAGAAGTATGAGGAAAAGTATAGCCGGTCATACTTGTTCTGTCGATTTTCTTGTGCAGCTTGTGTTCATGTGTAGTTAGTCATGATAACAAACCATGTATATGTATGTACCTGTGGAACAAGTCATTTATTTTGTTTTAAAATTTCTGACTTGTAGATTTTTTTTACTTAGTGTTCGCTTTTAGTGTACATAATAACTAAAGACACCTTTCACCATAGCTTGCACTACTTGTGCCATGCAATGTTGCCTCTAAAATATTCCTGCACCCTACTTGATTGTTCTGCATGCTTACATGGTCCTGAATTTCGTGACCGTGACAGACTTTGGGAACCTCTGTTGAGGCTTCCTGTAGCACCATGCCTGTTATCAGTGTGTATGCCAGACGAGTAGCTGGGAACAAAAGCAGTTTATTCAGTAATGCAGACGAGTATATAAGGAGGCTTGTGTTAAGCGGTTCGAGTGTTGCACATGCGCGTTGGTTGCCGTGCAAGCGTGACTTGGTTGCACTCGACTACATCTTCCCTTCTTTGGGGCAAAAAAAAAAAAGAGACATAACACACACACAACAACAAAAAAACAAGCGTTGAGGAAATTTTTCGTTTGCAAACATGGATAGCCTTGCTATTTGTGACGTTCTGGCAATGGATAATGTTGCGGCTCACGGCGTATGCGCTCACTTCTTCGAAAGACCTGAGTTGAGTCTGATGGTGCTGCTTGGTTTTCTGCTGGGGACTCGTGGGCAGGCGACGAGACTTCTGTGGCCCTAAGATGTTCTGTTATGCGGCGTAGCTGCTGCCCATTGTCTAGTAGTCACCAAGTAGGATCGCGTGGGCACTGCAGGACCGACCACTATGGCTGCAGCCCACGTTCTGCTGCGTGTGTCATATACAGACACTCGGTTTCCGCTATGAAGGCGTTGCTGACTCCTTGTAGTTCTTTTGTAGTAGAAGCGCTGTTTATGTAGTATTTTTTGCAGTTGCTGATGAACAGTTTCGGTGGGAACCGTCTTCGGTTCCAAGTCACAGTTGAGGACCGGGAGTTGGCTTCGGGTGTGACGTCCCATGAGCCTTTGAACTGGCGATTGCAGCCATTCGTCCCTCGGGATGTTCCACCATTCCAGCAACGCACTGTAATATTCAAGGGTGGAAAACGGGCACTTGTTTAACAGATGCTTAGCTTCCTGAACAGCGTGTTCTGCTAAGCCATTGTCGCGCTGGTAGCACGGGCTAGACGTGATGTGGTTGATATTAAAGTTGCTCGTAAAAGCGTGGAAGTCCGTGCTGTTGAAAGGCGGGCCGTTGTCACTGCACAGCTTCGCTGGAATACCATATGTCGCAAAGATTTCTGCACTTGTTTTGATTACTGCAGCAGCGGTGGCATGACTAAGCTTGCGAATCTCAAAGAAAAATGAGTAAGAGTCAACGATTATGAAGTATTCATTGCCTTCGTGATGAAAAAGATCCACCCCGACAACTTGCCATGGCAGAGTTGGTAACTCGTGGCTGATCATGAAAAGCCTTGCATTTCTTTTTTTGTATTTGTTGCAAACAGCACATGTCTTCGCTACATCTCAAATATTAGCATTCATGCTTGGCCAGTACATTACCTGTCATGCCCTTGCCTTCATTTTATCTTCACCACAATGTGCAGCATGGAGCAGGCCGAGAACTTCTCTGCGCTTTGCTGGCGAAATGACAAGCTTGTTACTTCTGAGAAGCAGCCCGTCCTTGACGTGGAGCTCATCCCGGAAACTCCAACATGGCTTTAAGGCATCCGGCAGCTGCTGCTTGCTTTGGGGCCACTCTGTACTTGCATAGCGGCAGAGCTCGATCATGAGTGTGTCCTTCTCGGTCTCTGCTTTCATGCTGAGTAGCTGCTGATCTGAAACAGGTAACGAAGAAACAGCGTTGACTTGAAATTGTTCCGTTTCATCCACCAGCTCTGTTTTGCAAGGAAAACACGAAAGTGCATCGGCCAAAGACAGTTCTTTTCCCGGTTTGTATGTCACGGCGATGGGAAATCTTTGTAGCACGAGGCACATGCGCTGAAGACGAAGAGGGCAATCGCAGAGTGGTTTCTTGAAAATTGATTCAAGCGGCCGATGGTTGGATTCGACTGTTACTAATGGCAGTCTGAGTTGTAGTCCTTGAACTTCATACAGCCATGAACTATGGCTAGGGTTTCTTTTTGATTTGTGCATATTTCTGCTGCGTGGCCGTTAAAGAGCGGCAAGAATAGGCTATGGAGTGGTCATCTTGTAGGATGACTGCGCTGACGCCGTACTGACTCGCGTCAACGGACAATTTCACTGCTTTGGACTGGTCAAAGTAGGCTAGTACTGGCGCTGTAGCAAGACTAGCTCGCAACTTTTGGAAACTGTTTTCCTGTGCTTCTGTCGACGTCCATGCGACGTCCTTCTTAAGCAGCTCTCGCATATTCGCGGATGCAACAGACAGGTTCGGGATGAAACGCGATACAAAGTTGACCAATCCAAGGAATATTTGAAGCTCCTTACAGTTTTTCGGTGCAGGTACTTGAATGATGTCTTGTACTCTTTCTGGATCCAATGAGAGTCCTTCTGCAGTGAGGAGGTGGCCCATGTAACGTACACTGGACTGCAAAAATTGGCACTTCTTTCTGTTGAGCCTTAAATTGCATTCTCTGCAGCATTCAAGCAAGGCGGTGAGGTTTCTGTCATGCTTCTGCCTCGTCTTTCCCCAGACTAATATATCATCCATCACGACCGCTACGCCAGCCAAATTTCCAACCACTTCATGCATGGCACGTTGAAAAACCTCTGGTGCCGATGTGATGCCGAACGGCATGCGTAGAAACCTGTATCTTCCAAACGGTGTGCTCATAGTGCACACACGCGAACTTTGTTCGTCAAGGGTTATTTGCCAAAAGCCTGAAGCAGTATCGAGCGTGGAAAAATATTTGGCTCCTTGCAGCCGCGGCAGTACGTCGTTCAAAGTCGGCATATGGTAATGCTCTCGCAAAATCGCCTTGTTTAAATCTGAAGGATCCAAACATATGTGTACCTTCCCATTCTTTATTACTACGACCATGTGGCTGGACCACACGCACGGCTCTTTCACCTTTGTGATGACGCCGTCGCGTTCCATCTCGTCTAGCTTTGCTTTCACTGGTTCTTGAAGGGCGACGGCAATTCTCCTTGCGGGTTTGATGGTATGTGGTACATCGGGTTTAAGCTGCAGGTGATAGGTGAAGCCTTCAAGTTGTCCTAGGCCCTGGAAAATATCATCATAGCCGGATACCAACGTGTCAGACGCTTCGACGTTTACTGCATGTATGCGTTGTATTAGGCCCAGTTTCTCAGCGACTTCACCACTTAGTGTAACTGGCACCTCTTGAGCGACAACAAAAAACGTAACCTTGGTGCTCTGCGTGCTGCTAGAGACAGCAAGGTTTATCTTTCCTATTGCTTTTTATGTGTGACCGAAAAAAGTACGCAAGGTAGCGGAACTGTTTTACGCAGAAGCCACTGATAACTTTTGAAAGACAGATTCTGGTATGACACAACAGTTCGCTCCCGTGTCTATTTTCCACCTGATCATAGCACCGGCTACATTCAACGTCGCCACGCAGTGCTCATCATTTTTTATCGCGTGAACTTCCAACGTTTGCAGGAAGTATTCTTCGTTGTCGGTCATTTCTACATGTCGTATGCGTTGTTCTTCTGACCGCGCTTCCATGCTTCGAGTGCTACACACGCTTGCAAAACGATTTCGACCGTTACATTTCTTGCAATATTTCCCCATTGCCGGACATCTTCGAAATCTGTGATGTTGCAAGCCGAATTTCGGGCAGGGGATGGTTTTTTCTAGTACTGCGTCAATGCTTTTTCCAGATTCAAAAGAAGTGCTGCCTCAGATTTCAGTGACCTGTTCTTTACTCTGTTCTTTAGCACGGGAAATCTCAACTGTTTTGGCATAGGAGGGATTATCATGGATAAGTCTCTGCTGAAGTTCCTTGTCTCGTAACCCAAAGATTATCCTACTGCGTAGAAGCCTATCTTCAAGCTCCCCGAATTTGCACAGCGCTGCTAGAATCCTGAGCTCTGTGATCCAATCATTAAACGACTCGCCTTCTCGCTGGTTTCTGGAACCAAACCTGAACTCGTTGAAGGTGAGGTTTGTAACTGGTTTGTAGTGGCCTTCGAACTTCTGGGTTAGGACATTCAGATTTTTCTTGTCTTCCTCCTTCTCAAATTTAAAGGCTCGAAAAACCCGCCTTGCCTCTTCGCCGATGGTCATGAGAAATGTAGCGGCTTGAACATCTTGCGGCTGTGCCTTCAGATTCGTTGCTATTGCGAAAAGTTCGAACTCGCTTTTCCAGATGTTCCAGTTATGGTAAACGTCGCCAGTGGTGTCGAGCGGCTTGGGGGGGTGGTAGCAGTATCGAACTCATGCTTGTGCCTGCAGTTCTGGGTGATCCGGACTTGTCTCGCAGGCTTCGGCGTGAGGGACGCTCGTCCCGTACTGTCTCCGTTATGGCTGTGGTTACATGAAAAAGCTTGCTGCACGGCAGAAACTAACTGCCGTGCCCACTTCTGACACCATGTATGCCAGACGAGTAGCGGGGAACAAAAGCAGTTTATTCAGTAATGCAGCCGAGTATATAAAGAGGCTTGTGATAAGCGGATCGAGTGTTGCACATGCGCGTTGGTTACCGTGCAAGCGTGACTTGCTTGCATTCTACTACAAGTGATGCTTCCATGGTGGGTTTGTACTATATCATCATCCCTTTGCCTGCAGGCAATGAATGTAAAGAAATAGTTTTTGACATGCGCATCAAAGCAGCTCACGGAAGTCAAATGCTTGCGTGTCACTAAATGTTAGTTTGCGTGCTTGCACAACACTTCATAATTTCCACTTCGGCTCCAACAAATACGAACAATAGGCCAGCAAACATTCATGTTTTTCAAACATTCATTAAAAATTTGTTTGATGAAGAAACAAACTTAGGCCTTGTTTTGCAATACGAGCTTACAAAACTTAAAGGAGGACTGACACGATTTTGAGGCACCCCTAAAGGTGTGTTTTTTGTTTCCATGGTTACACTATCAACACTCTCTATACACTGGAGCTATACAGAACATGCATAAAATACCTTACTTTAATATTAAAGTTTTGTCATCCTGCATCCGCAAGTGAGCCTCACCGCAATAGACTATATCACAAGTTGAGACAGTTCACTGGGTTTGCTAACTTTGCACCTTGCATGCAGACTAAATCACAGTTATCACTGTTGCTGTCACCGCGCGA
This sequence comes from Rhipicephalus annulatus, assembly GCA_013436015.1. Taxonomy (NCBI): domain Eukaryota; kingdom Metazoa; phylum Arthropoda; class Arachnida; order Ixodida; family Ixodidae; genus Rhipicephalus; species Rhipicephalus annulatus. Next base: position 92,506 of record WOVY01003711.1, on the reverse strand, counting down.
CAATTTACTTGTCGTTTATGTGAACCACATGCCACTGACAGCAAAAGACAGTTGCTGCTAGTATGTTCTGAGTGGCGGTCTTCCCATGACATCAGACTTGTGTTATACATCGCTGCAAAACTTCCCCTTCGATACCAAAACTGAAAGTTCTCCATTAAAATCGTGGTATTGAAAATATATATCTAATGCATTCCCAAAGACTACAACACTCTTTATTAGATTCTTGAAACCTCTGTTGTTATTTAGAACAATAGGCTGAACATATTGAAAATTCGTGTCAGTGCTCTTTTAACATGCTGAATGATCTAATAAACCAAATGCAGTTAATGTCCCACTTCAATGAGTCAGCTTAAAATAACTTATTTTTTTAGTGAAGCTTTTGGCATATGACTTTTTAATTATTAGTATATCTAAGCTATTTTTCGTATTACAAACTGGCTTATGCATATTAATACAGTTTGATATGGTAAATGATTATTCCATTCCTTTAAAGTGCTGTGGCTGAGTTCATAAGCAAAAATGGCAGTCTGGATGAGTTGTTTATGCACTGTCCAAAAACATGTTGTGCTAGGTGATGCCAATGAGGTTGGTACTAGTTCATTTATCCCTCTGTGTCCTCTGGCATGAAACTTTCTTTATAAGTCTATTAAATGTGTCGAGTATGGCAACTTGACGGAATCGCCCTTTTCTTGTTTCTTGTTGTAGGTGCTGTACACAAAATCGGAAACGGAGGACATGGTGGTACTCAATCCTAAATGGCTCTGTAGTTCTGTTATTGGAGAGCTGCTCTCCCAGGAACACCTTGAGAAGGCACGTGTTACTGGCTGCTACACCGTGGAAGATTTCCAGTTTGCCTTCCCAGACACAGATGCTATAGACCTCCTGCAGGTGTGTAGTTCCTTCCTTTTCTTCAAGCAAAACTTGTTACGACTCTCAGATTTCAGTGACAGTGCAGTTCGCAAAAAAGCTGGTGCCAGTGGCTGCGCAGAAATTTGTCCCTTGAAGGTGCGCCGGTCATATGCATGTTTGTGTGAATTGTTTTCTAATATTTCATGCTCTCTTGATCGTAGGCCTGTCAGCAATCAGCCGTTTTTGATGTGGCAGTGTGATGATTTGTTGAGGTTGCTTGTCAATTTACACTGCCACATTTCACTGTTGCATGGACATGGATGCATGCCAAAGGGCAGAGAATGTGGCATACTGTATTATTTATTATTAAGAGGCCCTGTAACACCTTCCTACGTTATTGTAGAATGACCTCACTAATGTATTCCCTTAAAATAAATTTCCTCTAAAAATAATTTTGCAATGCTTATCAACCACAAGTGGAGCAATCACATGAGGGGGACGCAAGAGGAGAAGCTACTCAGGGAGAGGGGCGGAGAGTGGCTAGAGCCGATGTGCCGCCCAACACCTACAACAATGTGTGCCGTGACTCGGAGCATTTTCTGTTTTTTTATTTTTTTGAGAATGTTGGCCGATACTTTGGATTCAGATGCGTGTGTCCAATTAGTTCACGTATGCAAAAGCAGCTTCCCTCTTGAATGGTAACATTAGGCAGAAGCCTGTCTGGTTAGGTAGGTAAACTGAGAAAAACTACTATTTCAACTCCAACCAAAGTACGGGAAAACATGTAAAAACCCTACGCTTCAGAACTGACTTGTTTTCTTTCTCAGTGGCGACTATGGCAATGTTGCAGCGGCGTCTCAAAGCTGTGGCATATACAGTGAACGTCCCGAAACACAAATCATTCTCTTGGAATCATTCCGCCAGTGAATGCCCATGGACTATGCTCCGCAGCAAAACGTGGGGTCATTAACTGCCATGTGAGTGCCTTTAAAATGCTGCTGCAATGTCGCCACAGTTCTCCTGAAGACGGAATCAAGGTAGTTCTGAAACGTCAGGTTCTTACATGTTTTTATCTATTTTACTTTGGTTGGAGTCAAAATTGTTTTTCTCAGCTTCCCAATTGTTTTCGAACATACGTCATAATGAGCAGGGCCTGTAAGGCATTCAGATCATGGAATTTTTGTTTCAATTCTCAGAAGATAATGTCATTTTATGAGCAAGTGCCTTGGCAGGAAAAGATTTTTTATGACTGCAACTAATTATCTGATTTTTGTTAACGAGTCACTGGCCATATGTCCCAAGTAACATAAGTGTGCAACACCTTGGGGGCATGGCTTGTCATCCATCTATGGATCTCATGTTGCATGGTCACGCTCAGAGAGAAGTGATCAATACAGGCTGTAACAAGGCTGACAGTGCACAAAACAGAGTTAAATGAACTAACAGGGTCCAAAATAATACAATTGACTTAAATAACCCAGAATAAATTGCAATAACTAACTTAAAATTGATGAAGACATTTAGAAAACATGTGGCTGAATCAACCACGATGCATGAAAGGGAGCCACTGGCTCAATGAGCGAGCAGCTGTGCCACCCTCTGAGCTTCGCTCATGCTGCGTCGCTACATCTGACGGGGAAAACAACTTTACAAAGCTTGTTTTAGGTGACGAGTATCACGACTACCGTAACAAGCAGGAAGTCGATGAAGTGCAGCAAAAAGTAGCACACATGTTGTACACCGAGATTGTGATTCTAAGTAACCAAATTCTACTCGTGCCGAAAAACCCTACATGCATGCTTACGTCATGCATTGGTGTCGTCGATGCTTTGGTACATGGCGCAGTGGAAACTCTACCAATGAGATCGCTGGATGCCTCTGCTACGCATTTTATTACGTTTAACAGTGATAAAGCTACCATATGGTTTTTCCCTCTACATTGATGAAAGAATGTACACTGACCAAATAAAAGTTGAAAAGAAGCGACTTTTCATCTTTTTATGGAAGCCTTGCTCACAATGAGGCCAATGAACAAGATGTGCCTTCTATGTTCGTTTCATCTTGTGACAAAAGCATGATGCATAGGGCAAGGGAAAGTTCCCATACTTACATTTATACTTGCATTCATCCAGTCACTGGTGTGCTAAGTCATAGATGCATGTCCCGCCTGTGCATTAGATGCCACTTTCTTTCTTTTCACATCATTGTGATGTTGGCTGTCGAAAGTTGCTGGTCTTCCCAATGTGAATGCTTCCGCAATTTTAGAAGAGCTTGTACACAAAACCAGAAAAGGTTTCCTTCGGTAGCTTGTCTTTCCCACTTACAAGCGCATGCCTTAACTTGTGTACAGGCATGTCGGCAACTTCAATGTCCTAGCTACGCAGTTCGCGAGATGAGGTCTCACTTATCTGGCACACGTAAAGAACAGAAGCGAGTTTCTTTTGTCTGACACAGGCAGGCTGTAAACGAGCAGACAAAGAATGTTCCACCACGTTAATCAACACTCATTGGTAACAACAAATTTAAAGGTCCTTCCAAACTTTATTTACATTCAACGGTCAGGTCTTTAGGATTCACACAAATGCTACTGCATAGCCTAACAAGGAGACCACCATTGATCTTTTATGAGTTTGAGGATGGACAGACCTGAAGTTCACGTAGCTGCCAGAATGCGTGCCTTTTCTGTGAACACTGAAACGTAGCGTTTCAATGTTCCTTTGAACCAGAGGTCCAAGTAGCCTTTCGTCAACATCCAATTCTACGGTTAACTGAGTGGAAATCACTTGATTGTTTAGTGAAAGCTTCTCTCCCCATTGTGACAACATCGTCTTGTATATGATCATGCCCAGGTGTTGGAGAACCTCAAGATGTGCACCAAGTGTGACAATGATGGTGACGTGGAGTACGAATTTCCATGCTACAATTTGGTTGAAACTCTGGAAGGCCTGTGGGACCCTTCGGATCCGCGTTACACCCAAGGCGTCTATTGCGGAGTGCACGTCGTCCCATTTGATGACTTTCCACACATTCTGGCCATAATTTTTACCCGGATACAGGTAAGACATGCATGCTCGATTGTTCTTTAGTTTAATAGGCTCTCGTGAATTTCGAAGCAGAGTCGCATCTGATTGTGTATTATGCTGTGAAGCATTTGGCCGTAACGTGCTCAATGTTCAAAAAATGTTAGGGGAGAAGGCTTTACTCACACTTTTTTTTGCTTTTAGAAATGATTGAAATATGTGGAAGTTACAGAGCAACTTATGAAAAGAACATCTCATCAGTAATCAGTGACAAATAAGTATCTTGCACATTCCTTCTTCATATGAGAAAAATCATTTGGTGCAAGTTTTACTGCCGACATCGAGTAGTGAGTTATACGTATACCTCTACCACTCATTTATTCTGATATTATCACTTTAATACTAATGAGTTTTATTTTTAAAAGACATAGCTGTGTGCATTGAAAAATAAAGGTATCGAAGTGCCCCCCCCCCCCCCTCCCCAAAATATAGAAATTTTGTGTCTTCTGCAAGATCTCTAAACTCTGCTTCTTGAAATATATGTGCACTGCCATAACTGATACTTAAAACATTTCATTCTTTAACTTGAATCTGTGGCCAAAGCTATTAAAAAGAAATGCCATGAATTCGTTATTTGAAAGATAAACTGTACAGAAGTATGTACTAATAGAACAAACCAGGCCTATAGACAGCACAGTTTCCAAGCAATGATACCTGCCAATAGCGATGAAAACTAACATAGTGGACCTAAAACATAATGTGTCACAAGTGCATGAAAAGTACAGTTAAACCCCTTTATAAGAGGCATGCTCTCGGAGCAATTCTTGTCTCTTAAATGAGATGTCTCTCATAAGCAGGATGCTTCGTATGCATTTTCTTGTTAACCTGTATTTTACTATACGCAAACTTGTGTCTCTTATGCCCATCCGTCTCTTATATCAGTGTCTCTTATAAAGGAGTTTGGCTGTATTATGATGCACAGATAATCATGCGTTACTTGTGACTGGTACCACGTGCAAGCATATAATACCTCAGCGATAGATTGTGTTCTGAGACACTTATCGTAATGTCAACCATTTGTGTGCAGGTTCAGCTGCGACGGGCATCCATGGAACATGCAGATTCTGATAATGATCTGTACCAGTGGCTGAGGGGCAGCAAATTTTGCAGTGGAGCCCTGGAAGGAATGCTCACACTAGTTGACGATGACAGTGCTTTAGAAGTGAAGGTGCGTGGTCCACGCGGTTCATCTTCAAGCTGGTAAGTAAAGCCATCATATATTTAATCGATTGGTCCAAGAATAAAGTTGACTAACAGAGGATAGTTCTGTTACTTAGATAGGTTTACCCTAAGCCTGTTTGCTGTAATATAGCTGAGCATGTACATAATTAACCCAGATAAGTTGAATTCTCTGGGTCAGTCACTTCTAATGCCTCCCTTCGCATAAATCCCAGATGAAAGTACAGTGCTTTATACCTGATCACAGCTGTGATAATCAGATTGCAGCTGCTGCAAGCAACAGGTGAATCATTGCACAGCCACAACCACCTTTGCTGCCCTATCGTCGCCTTTCAAGTGACAACACCAGACCAAATGCTATAACTATTTTCGTGTGAAATGTTAGGGAACACTACAATTATAGTGCACATAGGCATGCAAAAAGGCAAGTCTCATGGCAATTTTTTTCTTTCAGAAGCACCTGTAGTAAGGATAAAAATGGTAATACTTAATAAATATGTAAAAAGCTGGAAACTCTCAAACCGGATGTTTTTCAAACTTATCTACACTCTTCATATCAAATGCTTTTGCCTAGCTCAATTGCTCTCTCCATAAAATAGTCAGCAATACGCATTTAGCTGCGTCATCATAGAGTATGTTGGCATAGTTTAAAATTCAGGCTAGAGTTGGCTGAGACACATTGTATACCATCTGCGTCCAATATGTAAAATGTTGATGGGCCTCACTGTACTTCTCCAAAATTGCCTCTTAACACTGGAGTGTACTATAACTTCTTGCATCATCACAAATGTGGGTACAGATGAGGCGGCTCTGTACTGACAAGTGTTATCAACAGGACATTAAACCTGAAGGGTAGTGAGTATATGGAAGAAAAACGAGCAGGACATCATGTCTCAAAAGATGAATGGCTCACTCAGGAAGGATTTTATTTGGGCTCCATATTGTCACATCTGCTTTAGTATGTTTTACCGCAATATAACAAGTAATAGGTTAAAGCATACTAATGGTGGAGAGAAGTACTAACCATCGCACAGTGAAGCAAACCACCTGGGTCTATTCTCTCTCGAAAGGCTTTTGTAGTGTCGTCTGCAGGGGCATGTCCTTCAGTGCGTGGTAATTATCGTGCATGATGGTTTTGGTATTGACTAATTTATGACAGTTAAAGCACTGCTGACTGAAAGATGCATCCTCTGGCTCTCAAAAATGAAGGTGAAGAAAATAGATCCTAATTGTTACTAACTACAGCTGTCATACTGAAGGTAGCACAGAAGTAGGATACGTTTCTTTATTGACTGCAATTGAAGCAGTGCACTATTAATCAGATGAACGAAATCAGAGGGTTTGATAATTATGTGCACATATTATGGGTGGTATAAAGCAAGAGCTATATGACATCGCGTGTTTCTTGGCCGAACAGCTTCTACTTCCTGGAGGACCTGCTGATGGTGGTCGACGATGTGCTGGGGGAAGTGTGCCCCGGTGCGCAATTTGAGCGACACCTACTGAGCGCCGCCGACCTGCGGCACCACGCTCAGACACCGGCTCGCTATGCGGCTCGCCTTGTCATGCGCGCCATGCTCAATGACGGTGGCCTGCACGCCCAAGTTCTGCATCCTCAGACCGGCATGCCCGAATCTGCGTGTGACCTGCTCTGCTGCCGTGACGTGGCTTCAGCCGCGTCACTTGTCTGCGGTCCGGACACGCACGCTTCGCAACTTTCTCTGCTGACGCGCCAGAGGCTGGGCGCCGCGCTCGATCCGCCCGAAAAGCTGGGACGGGACTGGTGCCTCCTAGCGGTGCAACTCGGCATGACCGAGCGCCTTCCCGAGCTGGACCCTGAGTCCAAAGAGTCCGGCGTGCTGGCGACCTCTGGCAAGAGCCCCATCGCAAGGGTGCTCGGAGAGTGGACTCTGGTAATGGACAGTACCATAGGGCACCTCGCGCGCGCCCTCGATGAGTTGGGAAGGGGTGACGCAGCGGACATTGTGCTGGGGACCTCGCCGCTCGTCAAGGTAGCGGTTGCCGCATCGCCGGCATCACCGGTGTCGCCGATGGTAGGCAGGCATGATGACGCAAGGGTGGCAGCGGCTGTTTCCGCGGCATCAAGTTCGAACATTTCTCGCTAGTGCCTATAGTTGTACTTCGCTTCTTCTTTCGTTTTGTTTCTTGTTTTGGCATGCAATGTGTGCCGCGTATTTCTTTGTACATAATATATGTGCTCGGAGAAGATCATGACGGCAGCAGTTTCCGCAGTGTCAGTTTCAAACATTTCTCGTTGGTGCTTATATACTTCTTTTTTTATTCGTGGCAAAGATGCGACACGTTTTTTTTTTTTTAACCCGAGTGTGCTTGTGTGACAATGTCAACTATGTTATAACTACGTTTTTGTTCTACATGTAGTGGCTGTACAAAAATTTTTGAGTGACTTTTGCAGCAAGAACAAATCAAAAAGTGAACTTGTGAGGAGTGACTCTTGGTGAATGTTATGGTAAACATAAGGTCATACCTTTACCAGAAACATTCCAGCGTAAAGAACAAATTACCTTAATATAGACTACCACTGTTTGCAAGAGCAAATTGCATACAACACAGTGCACCAGTATGACTGCTACAATGCGGTGCGCAGTTAGCTGATTGTTCTTAGGTTGCTTCTCAGAGCTGCTTTCTACACTTGCTCAATGTTTTGTGAAAGTAACTGATTGCAAGTTGTTATACATGGTTATGTTTGTCATAGTCTGTGACTATATTTCAGAAACCTTTCTTTTTGCTCCTATTGCGTAATCTCAAAGAGCTCTTTCACTCACTGCTTGTATAGACTTAGCTAAAAAGATTGTACTTCGAGGCTGGGCTGTATCAATATTAGATCAGTCCTGGCTTTTTGAAGTACTTGCTTTCTGTAGCTCAAAAATCAAATGTTTTTAATAATATTTTTTCTATAAATTAATTGCTTTTCTTTCAGTTTGACACAGTACATGTTGTTGTTACTATGATGCTACAAAGTGTACAAATTTGTACATAAAGTTATTATGTACTGCAAATGCTACTAATCTAATAGTTTTAATAGTGATCAAGCTACACCTCATAACACAAGCCAATTGAAACAAAGTGTTTTCGCTCATGTAGTTTAAAACCTCAGGCCAAATGGGATGCTTCTTTCCTAACACATGGAGTACATTTGCATAGATAACAGTGTTTATTGAACTCTTGTAAGCTTTCACATGGACAGTTTATATTGTTATGACATACTGTTGTGAAGATCTTGCTTGCTGTGATTGCTTGCTTTCTGCGATCTTGCTTGCTTTCTGTGAGCACAGAAATGCATAAATTTTCAGTTTTCACACAAACACATGGGAAATGCCAAATATGGGCCCTTATTTACAGAGCTGCTTGCTTTCTGAAACTTGATACAGTACTGCTACTTAATTTGTTTTGGTGAAAATATGTGCTTTATCGCAAAAGTGCAATCAACCATTGTGGGCTAACTACTGTGCTACATCTTGACAGACGATTGAAGCTATTGCATAAGTAGCACAATAATGCATTCACTTCCTTCATTTTCGTTAGCTTTTGGTTCGCATCTGACCAGTGTGCATGTCCTAAACAGAAAGAAGATACTTGCCTGATCTAGATGAACTCAGATCAAATCATGTAAGGATGTACTTTGCCAAACATGTGTTTATGCATGATTTGGTTGGTATACATAGTGTTAGAGTGTACAGTGATTTGCAGTATTTTTTGTTATCTGAATGATTTAGATGGCATCTGCATTATCCATAGCGCAAGGATGGGTGTTGTGCGAAAAAGGGAAGTTCAAGTTTCTGTCAGGACAGTCCGCTTGTCCTTCCCATACAACGCACTGCAATTTGTTTATTATACTGGTATTCATGTCAGCTTTATTTGTTTGTTATCAATGCTTTATTCATGCTGTTATATCAGTTTTTTGAGAATTTGATGCAGAAATTGGGGCTAATGACTGTAAAAGCATTATAAGGAACATCCACATAATAACTTGTGCATTTATAAGAATAGCAGTATCGTGTCCTAATGTCAGGTCAAAAATATCTATCACAGTTGTAAGAAAAGTGAGAAATTCATATTTCATTATGCAGTTAATTATCTATGAACTTGAGTTAGATATCCTAGTGTGTTCCAACTTGGAGTTCGCGTCACAAGAAAGCATGCATGTGCTTAGGCCTTATCCTACCGGGGCGGCTTATAAAATGCCTAAACATTTGTAAGCTCTTCAGCATTTATCACTGACTACATTCAGTACAGTGTCTGAAAAGTGCCAAGTATGTAAATCTCTTTTTTATCAAGATGACTTATTGGAAGCATGTGGTGTGCCCACCATTTGTGCCCTCGTATAATAGCTAGAATTTTTAGCATCTTTGATAGTAACAATTTTTTATTTTTATGCGCATCCGCAGTATGTTCTCGCTTGTAGGGAACGTGGGCGATTTTTCGCTTGGAATGAAAATCGATGATTATGGAACTTTGGCCGTCCAGTGTTGCCATTTATTGACTGCACAAAAGAAAAGATTGTTGTGAGCGTGATATTGAATACTGAAATGCGGATTGGTCCATGTGCGGCGAGGTCGGTTGTTATTCTGCCAAAAGGAACAGTGCAATCTCTTTTGAGTAGAACTGCAGTGTACTTAACTTGGCGCTACTCATGCATCGTTGGTTTTTGTTGCTTCTTTTTTTTCTACTGGTGACAATAAACTTGTCATTCAAGAACCAATAAATGACTTGTGATGGTTACGAAAGGCTAAGAAAAAGAATGTAAGAGGGCAGTATAACCAAGCCTGTATAAAATTAGGAAAATATTTAGGGTTCTCTAACAGCCCACATTTGTACATGTTTTGAATGGTGCTGTTTTGTAAATGTGTGTGGGGGTGTGTGCACACACACACACTCTGCATTGCTGCGTAAAGCCTGCTTTGCTGTTGGACAAGATCTAGGTGACGCTTTGAGATGCTGATGGTTACACCTGGAACCGCATAGTTCTTTCATTCTCCTGACCAAAAATATTTTGCAGTAATTGTAGTCTGTCTACGACAAATATCAACTTGGCCACGGCTTTTCAGACACGAAATTGTCCTGATGCAACTTTACATGTTAGTTTACAATTGAGTCAGGCCAATTTCGTAGCAAATGTTCAGTGAATCAAGGAAGAGATGCTTCATGCGTTGTTAAGGCACTTTTAAGTCTGTATGCTTTGCTGCACAAAGCGTGCTTTGCTGTTAAACAGAGAAGTTCAAGGTGAATATTTGCTACGTTGACGGCAAGTAGCTTAAAAAAATTAAGAGTCATTGATTGTGTGTGTGTGTGTGTGCGTGAACATTCACACACTTTGCTTTGCTGTGTAAAGCGTGCTTCGGTGTTGCACAAGTTCAAGGTGAAGCTTTGCGACATTGACTGAAAGCAGGTTAAATACTATGAAAAGACACTGATTGTGAATGTGTGTGTGTGTGTGTGTGTGTGTGTGTGTGTGCGTGCGTGTGTGTGTGTGTGAGTGTGTGTGTGTGTGTGTGTGTGTACACTCTGCCTTGCTGTGTAAAGCGTGCTTTGCTGTTGGAAAAGCTCTAGGTGACGCTTTGCGACGCTGACGGAAAGTAGAATAAATAATATAAAAAGACTTTGCTTGTGAGTGTGCGACACAAGCACACGCATACACACACGCTGTTTTGCTGCGTAAAGTGGGCTTTGCTGGTAAATAGACAAATTCAAGGTGAAGCATTGCTACGCTGATAGCAAGTAGGTTAAATAAAATAAAAAGACATTATACGCGAGCAAGTGTGTGCGTGTATGTGCGTGCACACACACCTACAGTCACTCACTCACCACCAATGCATTTTATTTTATTTTATTAATCTATTTTCTGTCAACGTAGCAAAGCTTCACCTTGAACTTGGCTGTTTAGCAGAAAAACACGCTTTACGCAGCAAAGCAGTGTGTGCGCGCGTGCACGCACACACACACACACTCACACACACGCACACACACACACACACACACACACACACACTACCTAAAAAAATGTTCGCCAATGATTACAATATTTTCTGACGCCAATTCTTAGCGCAGCTGTTTGGGTGCTTTATTTTTGCGATAAGTTGAGGCAAATTCTTAGGAAGCGCGCACCTCTGAATTCTGGTGTCGGTGACGTTGAGCCTCTGCTCGGGCATCCCGTTTCGTAGCCGCCACTTTCGTCGCTCATTGTTCGAAAAGAACTGGCAGCGATTGTTTTGTATATAAATGCATGGTTTACATTAAGAAGAAAACGCTGTAAGTAGCGTAGGTGGCGCGTACAATTTCCTACTGCACATTTCGCACCAAACGACGCAGATGGAGCGTATAGCGCGACTGCCTCACTATCCGGGACGTTGCGGAAGGCAGTGCGAGGGCGTTTTTCACAACAGCTGACGCATTATTGCGCCGCGAAACCTGTCGTCTCGCCACTGTCTCTTCCTCCTTGATTGATTGATATGTGGGCTTTAACGTACCAAAACCACCATATGATTATGAGAGACGCCGTAGTAGAGGGCTCCGGAAATTTCGGCCACCTGGGGTTCTCTAACGTGCGCCCAAATCTGAGCACACGGGCCTACAGCATTTTCGCCTCCGTCGAAAACGCAGCCCCCACAGCCGGGATTGGATTCCGCGACCTGCGGGTCAGCAGCCGAGCACCTTTGCCACTAGACCACAGTGGCGGGGCTGTCACTTCCTCCTCGCTACCGCCTTCTTTCATCCTTCGCGTTCGCTCTCTTTCGTCCTCGTTCGCTCTGCCGGTTACGCCGGCGCCGGTCAACGCAGGAACGAGCACCGCCCAAAAACTTGTTTATTTGGGCGAACACGGGCCTGTCAAACCAGATTCAAACTCGAAGAGTGTGCTAGAGTGTTTCACCAACAAATGGTCTCTTCGACCGACGCACGTCCCTTTCTCCCAAGCCTCGCAGGTCGAACCGCTTTACCGAGCGCGTGCATGAGAGGCATGCGTTGCGCTTTCACAAGAAGCACGAGCAGTCAGTGTAGACGCTCTTAGAAAAATCTTCGGGGCACTGTCTATTTCACACTCTTTCGTCCTCATTCGCTATATTGCTTGATGCGCCTATGGTGACACCGCTCAACGCAGAAACGGACGCAAAAGAAAAAAAAAATGGCAGCATGTCCACGGGGTCAATGATGGAGAGTGGGGCGAAGCATCCGTCCGTCGATTCGTTCTTGCTTCCGTCCATCCATGCGCCCGTCTGTGTGACCGTCCGAGCCTCCATCCGCCTGTCCGTGCATGAGTCTGTTCGTGCGTCCGGACTTCCATCCGTGCGTCCGTCCCTGCGTTCGTCCATGCACCCGCCCTTGCGTCCGTTCATGCGTCCATCCGTCCGTGCAGCCATCCATGCGTCCGTCCATGCATCTGTCTGTGTGTCCGTTCGTCCATCTAGTCAACACTCCAAGTAACACCCTCTTGCATCATTTCATCATATATTCCTCATATAGAAGCACCGCCATCCAGCGGACATCCCAAGAACTAAACGAGAGGTGGCACACGCACACTTTCTTACGGCTTGCGCTTCGTGTCTACTTCCCACCTTTAACCACCTCGAGTTCATGGTATATACCAGTTCACTGTATTCATGGCACTGCGGCCCGACGCTGGCTAAACCTTTCTAAAACCAAGGAGGTTACGCCCAGCGAGTATAACGTAGCAACCCTTTCTTGTCAGATAATGCTCAATGTACATGTCAATGGCTGCTAATGGTGAATGAGAGACAGGAGAATTCGGCTTTTAGTTAACGCGCGCGCTGCGAATTTTTTATATTTCAACAACGCACAGGAGAAATCTCCCACGGGCACCACCTTGCAGGTCAGAACGTAAGACAGGTTACGCACCACGACGAGGGACGAACGGGTGCCGTTTTAAGAAGCTTCGCCCCCAAAATAAAAGTGCGCTTGCAAACACAGTAGAACGGTGACCTTACACGTCAGCTCTGAGGATCAAGTAAGGCATTCTTTTTTCATGTCAATGTAATATAAATCAAAGTGGCGGCACCGAATCCCGGCTACGGTGGCTGCATTTTCGATGGAGGCAAAAATGTTTGAGGCCCATGGTACGATGGCTAGAATTGGTGTTCGTCTTACATGGGCGTGAAAACGTTTGCAGCACTTGTTCGGGCTCACTACATTTAATTTTAGTCAAAATGTTTTTTATATGGCCAAACTTTTATGTATATCTTTATCCACGTTATACTGTGTCCGAATCCGAGTACTTCTACATACATTTTTAGCTTTTGGCCCCACAATAAACAAATCACAGCATATATATCCATGGAGTGAATGATGATGAGTGGGGCGAATCGTCCATCCGTCCGTCCGTGCATGCATCCGATCGCGTTCGAGAATGCAGACGGCGCGTGGGCAACACCGTCGAGACGCGAGCCAAGGAAGTCGAGCGCCTTCAACGCGCCCGCCACTCTGCTTCGTCCATGCCCTCTCTCTCTAAGTGGTTCTAAGTGAGAAAGGAAAAGAAAAGTGAGCCCCGTAACTGTCTGCTTCAGCGAGCGACACCTCAACAGTAGCTCACAAGGGATGGAGGTGAGGAGGGATTAAAAGGGGTAGGAATAAAGGTATAGAGAAAAAGGCGTGATATGGTAAGCGTGAGAGCGACGACATATCGAGGGGATAGGAGAGATAGGAAAGAAGGAAACACGGTCAGAGGAGTCCGAGGACGGGGCACCACTTGCGAGAGTTCTTGTAGGCGTCAGTAGATGGCGTAGAGCAAGTCCAGTCGGTCAGAGCTACACTGTCGTCGAAGGCCGTCGGCGTCAGGAGGTGGCGTAGGGCGAGCCCAGTCGGCCAGAGCTACGCTGATGCGGGAGATCGTGAGGGCACAACCGGTCGGCACGGAATCCAGCGAGCGAGACCGTCCATGCCCCAACAACGACCCGCCACGTACGGTGGTGACTATCCAGGAGACTGAGAGAGGTATTCGTTCTCCGCGTACCTAGGCACAGCCCGCGCAGCAGCCACTCGAAGAGTAGCGGTACAGCCGCATGTAAAATACCCTCTCTCAACTGCAGTTTATATGTTCTTCTATGAGACAGCGCCTTCTCTTATACTGTTCGGGAAATAGAGCCTTCTTTTCTTTCTCGTTCCTTCTTCTCTTGGTTACGCATGACAAGGTTAGCCTAAGAGGAGTTTCGCCCCTAAAAAGATAGCTCTGCCGGCTTTCGGGATAGCAAGCTTCCAAACTGCAAATCTATCAGCATGCCAGGGCACGGAAAAGTGACACCTTTTCGTGCGTGTTTCTTACCCCGAATCGCAATGCCTGACACGAAATGCGCTCCATGAGCTTTCTTAATATCGTAGATGCCATTTCTCTCAATGCACACTAACACAAAGTACTCGTAAAGCTACGTGAAACGCCGACAAAAATGACAAGCTCCCGTTGCAGCGGCCTACACTGTCGTCTCGCCTTTGTTAGCTGGCAGCGCCTCTGAGTGTCTCGCCATGTTTTGGCCTAGCGGAGATATAGCGCACGGTGGCGCTTCCGGGCGAGGGAAACACGGCTTGCTCTTCAGTCCCCCCCCCCCATTCTATCCACGCTACCCCTTGTATACTTGGACTGAAGTGCATGTTAAAGGGCCACAGTTGGTCGACATTTCCAGAGCCCTCCACTACGGCATTTCATATTCATATCGTGGTTTTGGGACGTTAAACCCCAGATATTATTATTATTATTATTATTATTATTATTATTATTATTATTATTATTATTATTATTATTATTATTATTATTATTATTATTATTATTATTATTATTATTATTATTATTATTATTATTATTATTATTATTATGCAACGAAGATCACGCTTGTTTCACGAATATTGTTATGAATGGATAGTGTTTCTTCGCAAGTTTGAAAACAGTTTTGAGTAAAAAAAAAGTACTGAAGTGAAACGAACCCCTGATCGCGCCCCGTCGTGGTGGTCTAGTGGCTAAGGTACTCGGCTGCTGACCCGCAGGTCGCGGCTTCATATTCCGGCTGCGGCGGCTGCATTTCCGATGGAGGTGGAAATGCTGTAGGCCCGTGTGCTCAGATTTGGGTGCACGTTAAAGAACCCCAGGTTGTCGAAATTTCCGGAGCCCTCCACTACGGAGTCTCTCTTAATGTGGTTTTGGGACGTTAATGTGGGACTTTGGGACTTAATGTAGTTTTGGTGGTTTTGGGACGTTAAACCCCCCATATCGATCAACACCTGACCGAGCTGTCGATTAACTCCTTCGTGCAACGCAATCATGTACATGCGTTTGGAAGGTGCGCATGACATCAAGTGACGCGTCAAGCTTTAATTTGTAACCGATCAAACACGCAAGCAATGGGAAGACGTTTCATAGATGTGGCTATATATGGGAACGATAACGCCCTCCCTTGCCATTACGTGTGTGTGAACGCGCACGCCACGGAAATTTCGTCCGGCGTAGGCTTCCCCGAATGAAGTTAATGAGATTCGGTGCTTGTACCGTCTTTCGCGCCCGTGTTGCTTTTACTGATAGCTCGTGAGTGACGTCACGTACTACGACATGAATTCTACAGTCACGTCAGGGCAGCTCATTCACTGCTGAGGCTACCCAGATTCAATGTGATAAAGGCGCGAAGTAAAGTTATCGGCCTTAGCGTCAGAGTAGATGTATTGCTAACATTCCCATGACGCCATGAACTGCGCTTCCTAGCGTGCTAATTTTACAAAACCACTGACCCCTTCAGCGGCGCCATGCAGTGGAAGCCGTGTACCGAAGAGCACAGCGAACAGCTTCGATGAAGCAGTATGCCACCGCCGACTACTCGACCAGCTATATGGCTGGCTTTTGTGTTAATTCGTTATGTTAGCGAAATTCGAATACGGCCAGCACACCTGCTGTGACGACTACCGTGGTGATGATTGAAGCGCTGGTCTTGCGCTGTAGTGGTGCACACTGTTGAGGCGATGGTATAGTGCCGAAGACGGTCACATGAAAATGTCGGAGATAGTAAGGTGAGTGTCTATCCTTTCAACTCTCGTATAGTTGCATGTTGAATGAAAATAAATTCTGGCATTAGGAGTGTCAAAACAGTGTCACGTTCACGAGGCATGCCGTGAGGTGGAACAGAGGATTAATTTTTGACTACTTGCATAGCCGCGGTGGTCTAGTGGATAAGGTACTCGGCTGCTGACCCGCCGGTCGCGGGGTCGAATCCCGGCTGCAGCGGCTGCATTTCCGATGCAGGCGGAAATCTTGAAGGCCCGCGTGCTCAGATTTCGGTGCACGTTAAAGAACCCCAGGTGGTCGACATTTCCGGAGCCCTCCACTATGGCGTCTCTCATAATCCTATGGTGGTTTTGGGACATTAAACCCCACATATCAATCAATTTTTGACTACTTGGAGTTCTTTTACGTGCACTTGCATCTAAGTGTACGGCTGTTCTTGTGTTTCTCTCCCCCACCTCCATAAAATTGTGGCAGGAAAATGAACTCACGTCCTCGAATTCAACAGTGCAACACGTTAGACAAGAAGCTAACACGCCTATGCGACTCATACAGCGGAAGTCACAGGCAAATTTTGAACGCAGCCGTAAATACTGGTAGTGTTTGTGAAAGATCAGCTCCTATAGCGATCTCCGTAAAACTTGGGACGAATAAGATATGTAACGTGGCCCCGACAAACAGTCCTGCAGGGGAGAGCCATGTAAGCGAGACTTTTATAACTCCACAAGTTTATCAAACGGCACGCGGAACACCCGAAGTTGGCGAAATTATACTATTGGCGTCAAATTAGGGTTCCTCGATGCGCGACGGAGGCGCGCGCATCTAGGAACCATACGGACCCTACGCCAAATAAAACGCGAGCGCCAGTGACGGGCCTACACATCGGGTTTGGCAGCCCCGCGCTTACCCCTATATTTTTCCTCGTCTTATTGTTCTGCTATGGTGATAATGATGGTCGGCATGGGCGTGTTGAACGCTTCCGGTCCCGCCACTTTTACTTCCTGGTCGATTGCACGAAAGATGGAAAAACGCGGTATACTATGTATCTCTCGTTTTTCTCGTTTTTCTGTATACTATGCCCGTATGACCGAAGAGCGCGAAATCACACTTGCTTTTCAATCGAAAAATTGTTTGAACCAAGGAACAATCGAGAAGCATCGCCGAGCCACGACGGTCATTTTACGAAGATTGCGTTTTCGTGAATTCGTGATCATGCTAACAGTGATGCAAGCTATATATCCCGAATTTCTTCCGACTTAGCACAAAAAAAAATTCGACAGATCCTACGTACTTGGAATCGACGTTATGCGAAGCATGCGGAGGGAAGGTGACCGTGTTGCAATTTTTCGATTGAGTGACAAGTCATGAAATGGCGCTAAATTTATGTACAAATGTTGCACGCAGAGACATAAATTGAAGAATTGGAGATGTCTATATAACCTGTTGTTTGCAGTTGCACAACAGTGCCAACTGAAACATGCGTATTAGCAGCACCAGAAGCTGATATGAAGCGCTGATGCTCGCGAGGATGCTGGCCCTGGACACTGCTCTACGTAAATCAACCTACGCGCACGGCAATTAACCAGAATTGATGTTAACCCGACGTGACGGCTGTATCAAAAAAGTACATAGGTAATGTTTATAAAACTGGGTTGGCAGCATTGCAACCACTATGAACTTTTCACGAAGATTAGCGGTCTATCTGAAAAGTAGTTCTGAGACCTCGCGTACCTCTGTGGTAAAATGCTTCATTGCCACGCAGAATGCTTGGGTTCGATTCCAGCTGTGACCCTGACATTGGCTACCGATGTCGGGTATTTCTTAACGCTCGCGCGTTAAAATTGTCCATGTGTGTTGTCGTCGTTCCTGGGTAGACACTAAGTGACAATCACCTGTGGCATATACCCGCATACCAGCGACACATATACCCGCCCGTGGGTATATAAGTGCCACTGTCTGGCGGGAAGTGTTTGACGACGTACGCGATGGCATTGTTACATTATTCATAACTTGACCAGCGTGTCATATTCGTCAAACCATCTTACCCTCCCATGCTAATTTTGGTTCACGCGAAGTTAAGGGGGTGACAAGAGAGCATCCAAACTCAAGCGGCTAGATAGATCGATAGATAGATAAATCGCTGAAGAATGCTTGGCCGTTAATATTAGTTACTGATAAATTGTTGGCTTGATTCACTTTAATTCTGGGAAACTTAAGTATTTAAAAAATTCTTGAAATACGCTGTAGTTTTTAAACTATCTTGTTTTAGGGGAGCGATATCCGCTTTTTTTCCACGTGATAGGTTGTTCATATTTACAGCAGTAAAAATCCTTTGCGTGAATAAATATTCTTTGCATTTCCATTTGTCTAATAATTTTTGAAGTAATGACTTTTGCTGTCGAAACGTCAAAAAAGTTTGTAATCTAAAAAATTATAAAAAACCCACTCTCATTATAGCTCAAAATTATTCAAATAGTAGTCGGAGGACTGCGTTATGGTATTCTGAAAAAACAAGTTGCATCATTTTGATGAAAACGAACTTACAAATTTTCAAACATTGTGTTTTCAGAGCGTGTTCGCTACCGCGTTTATGACATCTCTTGAGGCAAGATAATAGAATAATGTGCTTTCTTCTTCCCTGATTTTGCTCAATAACAGTAATTAGGCATCTTCTGCGAGTAAAAAGTATTCTCTACGAAAAGGGGGAACGACCTCTTGAACGAAATGTATTTGAGTACACGGTTGTGCGCAAAAAACAAGAAGGGGGGGGGGGAGAGAAGAAATAACGCATACGCGAGCACCCCTAACAACTCTTTTGTGGCTACTTGATATACCCCTGCTTTTTTTGTGCAAACTCGTTAAAATGAAAATTTTCCAACTATGCCGACGCGCAGTTTCGTTTCAGTGCATTTTAGGGGCGAAGCTCCTTATGGCGTGACTTGGGCGTCCCTCGTATGTAACCACCAGTGGCACATACCCGAAATAGGTATAACACTTGACCTCCTAGGTGGTGCCAGTGAGAGATTTCTTCGGTGCGTTGTTTAACAATAAAAAATAGTGCTAAATGTACATGCCAATGACTGCTAATGGGGAATGAGAGACATGAGTCAACGCGCATGCTGCGATCCCCATTAGCAGCCATTGGCATGTACATTGAGCACTATTGGACAAGAAAAGGATGCTACATTATACTCGCTGGGTGTAACCTCCTTAGCTTTAGAAAGGTTTAGCGAGCGTTGAGCCGCAGTGCCATGAATACAATGAACTTGTATATACCATGAATGAACTCAAGGTGGTTAAACATGGGAAGTAGATACGAAGCGCAAGCCGTAAGAAAGTAAAAGCCGAATTCTCCTGTCTCTCATTTCTCATTAGCAGCCATTGGCATGTAAATTGAGCCCTATCTGACAGGGAAAGGTTGCTACGTTATACTCGCTGGGCGTAACCTCCTTGGTTTTCGAAAGGTTTAGCGAGCGTTTGGTCGCAGTGCCATGAATACAGTGAACTAGAATATACCATGAACTCGAGGTGGTTAAAGGTGGGAAGTGCACTCAAAGCGCAGGCCGTAAGAAAGTGTGCGTGTGCCACCTCTCGTTTAGTCCTTGGAATGTCCGCTGGATGGCGGTGCTTCTATATGGGGAATATATGATAAAAAGATGCGAGATGGTGGGACTTGGAGTGTTGAATAGATGAACGAACGGACACACAAACAGATGCATGGATGGACGCATGAACGGACGCAGGGGCGGATGCACGAAAGAACGCAGGGACGGGCGCACAAACAGACGCATGGACGGTCACACAGACGGACGCATGGACGGACGAATGCTTCGCCCCACTCTCCATCATTCACTCCGTGGATATGCTGCCATTTTTTTGTTATTCGCGACATCACTGCAGTGCTGGTAGGCGTGCAGAATGCATCGTTTCATGTCTATGTATTTGACTTTTATTTTCCACTAAACGTGCTAATTAATATAAAACCAATGAAGCCTCACAAAAAACATCTAGGTGAGGATTATTTTCTAACGCTGTTATAAATTGGCAATCCTCAAACGGTGACAGTGCCGACCGACGAGTGCCGCAACACAACCTAAGGACCACAGCCTAGCGTGCTTCTCCCGTCTTTGCTGCTCTGCAGTACAGAATTCCGCGGTATAGATTGCGTATAGGTTACATGATACATTCTTCCTTGCGCATCGCCGCCCAACCATTCCTCTGCATACGCACCGTGTATATACGGGTCGTGTGGCGCATCGCATATCCCGTGCTCCGCGTGTTACTGAGTAGAGTAACGTTGCGAGTGCGCAAAACACACGGCGGTTCAATACAGTCAGCAATTGAAGTGGTTGCGCAATTACAAGGCAAGTCGAAGAAAATCAATTCAATCAGTGGACCTGCCTGCGATATTGAGTGCTTCTGGAAATATTAAAAAAAAGGGAAGTAGTGGAAACTCTTTGCTCCCGTGAGTGGCATCGTGTAATGCAATGTTTGCCAATGTAAACAAGATGATATCCACACAAAGCATGTTTCGTTCGTTACCAGGACTACTGCCACCGAGATTTACGTAATCGACAAGTTTTAAACACTGGTAATGACGTACGATATTAAGATGTACCATTTTGCACCAGCAATGCTCAACCTCTTGACGACTGCTTTCTAGAAACTTGTATCCTCTACTGAAGAGTCCTTGTGTTTTACACCAACTTCTTTAATTCTGAGACAACAGGGCATATGATTAAAAAAAACCTCATTGAAAATGTCTACTGGTTAGCATCCAGGATATAAATTCCAGTTCTAGCCGAGCAAAGAAGTATGGGACAACTGAAGGGGCTCTCTTTGGAATGAGTGATAACAGACGCAAGTGGAGTCTCGAACTTCTCAGATGCATTTTATTCAAGCCCAAGTTACTTTTTTTTGTTTCTTAAGAGGATCATTTTCACTCGCAGAAGATGCTTCATTACTGTTATTTTGTAAAATAGGAGAGAAAAAAGGATGTCAGTATACTTTCTTGCCATAATAGAGGTCATGAACGCGGTAGCAAATAAGCTCTGAAAACACAATGTTTTAAAATTTGTTAGTTTGTTCTCATCAAAATTATGCAACATGTTTTCTTTTCAAAACATAATAATGCCTCAGAGTACAATTTGAATAATGTTGAGTAAACTTTAGAATGGGTTTTATTATAGATTTTTAAATTGGCGAACTTTTTTTGACGTTTCGACAAACAAAATTCGTTACTTCAAAAGTTACTCGGCAAATGAAAATTCAAGGAATACTTACTCACGTAAATGACTATCAGTGCTGTAAATATGAACAACCTATCACTTTGAAAAAAGTGAAAATCGCTTCCCCCCCCCCCAAAAAAAAAACGAGATAGTTTCGAAAACACGGCGTACTTCAAGAATTTTATAAAATACTAAAGTTTCCCAGAATTAAATTAAATCAAGCGAACTATTCCTCACTTCTGTTTGTGCTAAGCAGGAATAAATTCGGGATATATAGCTCGCATCACTGTTAGCATGATCGCGAATTCACGAAAACGCACTATTCGTAAAATGGCCGTCGTCGCCCTGCGATGCTTCTCCGTTGTTCCTTGGTTCAAAAAAATTTTTCATTCGAAAACCAAGCGTGATTTTGCGCTCTTCGGTCATACGGGCATAAGATACAAAAATACGAGGGAAATTGGAGATATAAAGTGTACCACGTTTTTTTTTATCTTTCGTGGAATCGACTTCCTTTTATTTTTAGTTCGTTTCTTATATTAGAACTAGAATAAACGCAGAAATATCGGTTGTAAGATCGCGCGTTGCCGCCGAACCGGATGAACGCGCCTGTCAATGGTCAAGACTGTGTGCAAAGATGGGTAATATACAGTGGGAGAGCAGAGAGCCGCCCCAGCAGGACTTACCTTACATCGCTCACTGAATTGTTTAGAAAAAGTGCTTACCAATTTATAGTACTTTGTAATTTATAGTAATTTATAGTGCTTACAATTTATAGTAAATTATAGTGCTTAAATATTATAGTACTTACCAATTCTAGTACAATTTATAGTACAATTTATGGTACTATGAGAGACCATAAAACCATCCCGCGGGCCTCACACTTGATGAGCCCTGTTGACAAATTACGCCGTGAACGAGTTGCGACATTATTTAGGTGTTCGTCAGCAGAAGGCATCAACCTAATGCCATACTTGACGATTGTGTGTTTAAAAATAGTTAATAATGATTTAGGGTACGAGGTACTCGACTATGGGAAATCATAAAGCCGTCCCATAAGCCTCACAGCTACAACTAAAGGAACCAACATTGAATTAGAAAAAGTTTGTGTTTAGAAGAAGTGGTTAACGATTTAGAGCACTAGGTACTCTACAATATACTAAGAAGAGCTTAAAGCCGTCCGTTTAGAAAAAAAATCTGTTAAAGTATGTACAGAACACAAATGCTTCATAACATTCCAGTAACAGGGCACATACACTTCGGCACATCTATGTATCACGACCAACATCGCTACGTTGCAGTGACGACATTTCCTCTAATATACATGACAATGTTAGCATACACGTACACAAGAGCTCAATGCGATATCATGCCATGTGTTTAGAAAAAGTAGTTCATAATTTGGAGTACGTAGTACCCTACAATGGGAGAGCATATAGCCGTCCCATGGGCGTCCCTTGAAAAAGGGAAGTTTATTGCTCACTTAACTTGTATATACACAAAGTAAATATCGAAAACAAGTAAAGACAGTGTATACACCTTACAAATGAGCACCAAATTGTAATTGATCACTGGGTATCCAAACGTTAGAAGTCATAGGAAAATTAACATGAATCAAGTTAATCATATTTTACAGAATAACACACATGCATGTGTACTAGAGTGGGCGCATGGCTAGTACGGGACAACTGGAAACTTCAGCTGTCCCTCTCTTACTTTGAAGAAACGTGTGTGCCATCGTCGAAGGAAGGCCTCTACGCCGTGCGTTTCCAGCTGCTGATCTAGGTGATTCCACAATATGAGCCGTATTTTCTGTAGTGCGGAATATTTTCTGTAGGCGAGCGTGGCACGTTTTTCCTGCTTGTTGAGCTATGAGGTGCCAGCGAGATTTTAAGTGGTCGCATGTAGTCGGAGTTATGCAACCCACTTCTGCCAGTGAGGCCACCAGCTCAGTTTGCAGTACGGAAATGCTTTCGTCATCATGAAGAAGTTGGGTCCATCCTCCGTGGCTTGTGGATTCTCGTTGTTGTGCTCACGTTAAATGAGCAGAGTAACGGAGCGTGATCGCTGAGTTTTTGCTGGCTTGGAGCAAGCTTTGTGTCTAGAGAGCGTTGTTAACGATTTAAAGTACAAGGTACTCAACTATGGGAGAGCATAAAGTCGTCCCGAGGAAACATGCGAATTCATGCACTCCAGCTACTTATGGAAATTCTAGACCACTGCCTGAATGCTGTATGCAAATACAACCAACATTCGCTTTATTTGACACCGATAACACATATTCGTGCAACCCTTCAAAGTGCACCGGTCACACACATACTTGTGTATGCACTGTTTCCCGATAACTCACACTTCTTCGATCATGAGTTTGTCGGCGATGAGCTGCCTCTGATAGGAGATTCGACCTTTAATCGGGTTGCTTTGCTATTTCACGATACGGTTTTACATTGTTGCCTGAATATGGGCGCATGATCATTGTAGTTATTTGTAGAAACTCTAGTGTTGCACGTGGATGAAGGAACAAAAATGGCAGCATATCCATGGAGTGAATGATGGAGAGTGGGGCGAAGCATTCGTCCATCCATTCGTTCTTGCTTCCGCCCGCCCATGCGTCCGTCTGTCTGACCGTCCATGCGTCCATCCGCCCGTCCGTGCATGTGTTCGTCCATGCATCCACCCCTGCGTCCGCCCCTGCGTCAGCCCCTGCGTCCGTCCCTGCATTCGTCCATGCATCCGCCCCTGCGTCCGTTCATGCGTCCATCCATGCACCTGTCTGTGTGTCCGTTCGTCCATCTATTTAACACTCCAAGTACCACCATCTCGCATATGTTCATCATATATTCCCCATATATAAGCACCGCCACCCAGCCGACATCCAAGGACTTAACGAGAGATGGCACACGCACACTTTCTTACGGCTTGCGCTTCGGGTCCACTTCCTACCTTTAACCACCTCGAGTTCATGGTATATACTACTTCATTGTATTCATGGCACTGCGGCTCAACGCTCGCTAAACCTTTCTAAAACTAAGGAGGTTACACCCAGCGAGTATAACGTAGACACCCTTTCTTGTCAGATAATGCTCAATGTACATGCCAATGACTGCTAATGGGGATCGCAGCGTGCGCGTCAACTAAAAGCCGAATGCTCCTGTCTCTCATTCCCCATTAACAGCCATTAACATGTACATTGAGCACTATTTTTATTGTTCAACAACGCACAGAAGAAATCTCTCACCGGCACCACCTTGGAGGTCAAAATGTTATACTTGTTACACACTACAACGGCTACGAGGGACAAACAGGTGCCGTTATAAGGAGCTTCGCCCCTAAAAATCACAGCATTTCTACGGAGTGAGCTCATCCTTGGCAGATCAGCTCTGGGCTGTCCACCAAGCCCGCGAGGCGGCTGAGAAGCTTGGCATCTCAGTCCCCACGTGGGAGCTGCCCGCAACACAGTGATCTGTGTTTTGGAGGACCAAATAAAAGTTTATCCAATCCAATCTAATAGTGATGAGTGTGGCGAAGCTTCCGTACGTGAATCGGTGCTTCCGTGAGTCTATCTGTCTGTTTGTCTGTTCGTCCATATGTCTGTCTGTTCATCCGGGCGTGCGTGCGTCCGTCCACCTGTCCATAGGTCCGTCTGTTCATGCATGCGTCCATGCCTCCAATCGCGTTCGAGAATGCAGACGGCGCCTGAGTAACATCGACGAGACGCGAGCCAAGAAAGCCGAGGGCAAGCATCTTACACGCTCCAGCCGCTCTGCTTCGTCCATGCCCCACCAACGATCCGCTACGTACGACGGCTATCCAAGAGACTGAGGGAGGTGCTTTTTTCTCGCCCGCTTAGGCACAACCCATGCAGCAGCCGATCGGAGAAAGATACATCTAGAATATCTTCACTCAACTGCAGTTTGTGTGTA
The DNA here is from genome assembly GCA_013436015.1 of Rhipicephalus annulatus. Classification (NCBI taxonomy): domain Eukaryota; kingdom Metazoa; phylum Arthropoda; class Arachnida; order Ixodida; family Ixodidae; genus Rhipicephalus; species Rhipicephalus annulatus. The sequence continues at coordinate 67,224 of WOVY01003711.1, read as the reverse complement.
CTTCTATGAGACAGTGCCGTCTATTATACTGTTCGAGAGATACAGTGCCTTCTTTTTTTTTTTCTCGTCTATTCATCTCTAGGTTTCGCAACACGCACAACAAGATTAGACTAAGAGAATCTTCGCACCTAGAGCTTAAGAGGGAGCATTGTGAAGTGCGATTGAAGGAAAGAAAAGTGCTAGGCCAGACACGCCCAGGGGCTCCTGATTTCTTTTTTCCTGGCAGCCTTTGTAGAAGCCAAATGGTTACACAAGAACCTTGGGTTAACCATTCCACAGTTGGCGGCAGTGCCATAACACGCACCCTTGCGAACAGTAAAGACGAAATGGGAGGGAAAGCATGTTCGGTTCGCCGCACGTTCCACTTTTGATCTCTTCTCAAGGGAAAACAGTTGCTTGAAAAAAACCCAAGTGCGCATGCTCTGTTTGTATGACTTGCGCCAGTGAAGTATACGGTCAAATTGATATGCGCGTAAATATTTCGGTAGTTGACATTGCAAAAAAAAAAAAGACTAGCTGATGATTCTCCGGTTTACGACTTCGAACATGACAACATTGCAGATTGTTTTTATGCTCCAACATTTCTTTTTACTAACAAACAGCCCTCCTGCCCCCAAAACACGTCATGAATTTAGCTAGTATAGTGTCTGTACTAACTTCACGTTGTTGTCTCCAGAGATCTATTTTAATTTATTATTCAGTATCAAAAATAATATTAAGCTATTTAAAAACATAGACCTGGTCGACAATTGAACCCAATAATTGGATTTTTTTTTCTTTTTTCATTATCCCTGACCGGATACTACGCGTAGCGTTTGCAGTGCTATGCGTAGGCATGTATGACATATACATACAACGTGGGCCATATAAAAAAAAGATCACAGTAAAAGGCGCCACGGTGAAAAAATGCAATTTTAATGGACACGGTATTGGCGCGGAATGATGAGGCATTTAATTATTGAAAGCTGAATTTCTACATCAGTAATGCTCCACTCTAACTTTCTATAAATTACGACGTAAACCCAGTACAATTATTTACTTTGAATAAAGTGTTGGATTAAATATAAAAAAGTATATATTAACTATCCCGCTTCTATTTTGATGACTACCGAAGTAGAAAAAATACTGAACCGAGTTTAAAGAAGACGTTCGTGAAAGCCGCGAAGGCTATGGCGGTGGCGTGGCAACTGACGTCATAGGCGATTTACGCCTTATAAATTCTTTCAACCCACAAAGATCCCTCTATATAAACAACTGCCCCGCGAAAGCTACGTGTAAAACAAACCTTTGCGATATACTGATTGATTGATTGATATGTGGAGTTTAACGTTCCAAAACCACTATATGATTATGTGAGACGCCGTAGTGAAGGGCTCCGGAAATTTAGACCACCTGGGGTTCTTTAACGTGTACCCAAATCTGAGCACACGGGCCTACAACATTTCCGCCTCCATCGGCAATGCGATATACTGAGTCACATATATTTATATATTACTGAGTCTACTGATAATTTAGTTCCACGGCGTTTCACATGTTTCATAACACCGACAGGAAATGTGGGCGAGAAATGAGAAAATTCGGCAGATCCCACGTACCTGGAAATCAATGTTATGCGAAGCATGTGGAGGAAGGGTGACCGTGTTGCAATTTCTTTTATTGAGCGACACGTCATTAAACGGCGCGAAATATATGTACAAATGTGTCACGCACGGACATATGTTCAAGAGTTGCAGATGTTTACATAATCAGTTGTTTGCACTTGCGCGACGATGCCATGCGTTTTAGCAACATCAGAAGCAGGTATGAAGCGCTGATGCTCGCGAGAATGCTGGCCCGGGACACTGCTACATAAATCAACTTCAGCGCACGGCAACTGGCCACAATTGACGTTAACCCGACGTGACGCTTGTATCAAAGGAGTATTTATGCAATGTTTATAAAATTAAGTAGGCAGCACCTCAACCACTGCGGACGTTTCACGAAGATTAGTCTATTTGAAAAGTAGTTCCGAGACTTGGCGTAGCTCTGTGGTAAAATTCTTCATTGCCACGAAGAATCCTTGGGTTTGATTCCAGCTGGGACTCTGATATTTATTCTTTGCATTCGTCGGGTCGACGCTACCAATGTCGGGTATTTAACGCTCGCGTGTTGAAATCGCGCATGTCTGTTCTCGTCGTACGTCGGTTGATACTATGTCAATCACCTGTGGCACATACCCGCTTACCAGCGGCCCATACCCGCCCATGGGTATGTTCCTCTGTCTGGCGTGTATGTTGGGGTGTGTGCCTCTGTTTGACGACGTACGCGATGGGATTATGACAATATTGGTGCCTTGGCCAGCCTGTCATATTCGTCAAACCATCTCACCCTCCCATGATAGATAGATAGATAGATAGATAGATAGATAGATAGATAGATAGATAGATAGATAGATAGATAGATAGATAGATAGATAGATAGATAGATAGATAGATAGATAGATAGATAGATAGATAGATAGATAGATAGATAGATAGATAGATAGACATGCTCAAGTTGCCGAAGTTTGCTAAGAAATGCTTCGAAGTAAAATAATCCCAGCATATTTACGGAGTGAATGATGATGGAAGGTTTTATCGGTAAACCATGATATGTCTGTCTGTCTGTCTGTCTGTCTGTCTGTCTGTCTGTCTGTCTGTCTGTCTGTCTGTCTGTCTGTCTGTCTGTCTGTCTGTCTGTCTGTCTGTCTGTCTGTCCACACCTTCCGAGTGACTCATCGAAGTATAGGCTGTCGCGTACCACGACGAGCTAGGAGAGACAGATCCACGGTTTTAGGAGCTTCGCCCCCTGAAAGACGTAGAGAGGAATGTTAACCAGGTTGAACCCGATTTGCTACCCTACAAGGGGGAAGGAGGAAAGAGAAAAATAACAGATAATGAAATATAGCTAAAGTAGTACGCTAGCACACACAGCAGCGTGCACCGTGCATGTCCAGAAGGTTGTTTTACTACTCTCCAGCCTTGTTACTGGCACTTCTTTTACAATAAGTCCGCCAGTTTGATGTCATTAAATATTAGGAATTTTTAGTACGCCACGGTCATATGAACGCTCAAGTAACAACCGAAAGCAAGCGCTCGAGATATCATCATATTGCAGCGTTTCATGGACACAAGGGCGCTGTAATACGCTTCGAAACGTTGCAGCAAAAGCAGCTGCGAAAAGGGTGCACGAGAATAAAAAAAAAGATATGCGACCGTTCTCTTTCCTGAAGTCTGTCTTTTCTGAAATAGTTACCAAGCTGTGAAATAATATTAAAAAGGAATAACCGGTAGTTTTGCGGATGAAATTTTTTTCGTTATTGTCGCATGTCCATACGCCATGTGCGATACAACTTTGTTTTGGGCTATGGCTCGCTAATAATTTATATTTATTTATTCCGCAGGGCGCGGGTTCGAATCCCGGCTGCTGCGGCTGCATTTCCGATGGAGGCGGAAATGTTGTAGGCCCGTGTGCTCAGATTTGGGTGCACGTTAAAGAACCCCAGGAGGTCTAAATTTCCGGAGCCCTCCACTACGGCGTCTCTCATAATCATATAGTGGTTTTGGGACGTTAAACCCCACATATCAATCAATAATTTATATTTATTCATTCATCGTGCGCCGAGCCGGGTCGCGCGCAGCGCGGGAGTGACGCTTTCTGTTTTAGTGCACTTAAATTGATTGATGAAGTTGAATGTGCCACTTCATTGGATACATAATTACCAAGCTCTCAATTGTATAATGTTTAAGGTTAAAGAAGTATCTCTGGTCGGCTCACGTCTGCATGCATAGACAGACGGACAGACATACAAACGGACGGACGGACAGATAGACAGACAGATAGACAGACACGTAGATAGATTGATAGAATCGCAGCTCGGCCAGTTCTTTGAAATGCGTGGCTTAACTGATCTCAGCGCCCACAAGCGAATAGATAAAAAAAAGGAAGGGCAAAGTATCAACGCTTGTCCTGTTGTCCTCTTTTTTTCATCTTCTTTTGTGTGTATTTTGTTAATTTAACCAGTATGTTGCACGTAAATTATTACCTGACACCGCAACAGAAGGAACTAAAAAAAACAAACAAAAAAGAAACAAGAGACTAATGCATAGTCATATTGTGTAGGTCAGTGAAGAAATATTGATGCGCTGCACGCTCACGCTCTTGCCATGGATGACATTTTACTTTCTCTCCTTCCTTTAGAATTGACCTATTGTTGTGAGCCGCGAAAAAAGTTTTGCCTTTATATATAAGTGGAATTAATGAGATGCGATGCACTTAACATAAACGTTTATTGCAACAATTAAAAAAAGACTTTTTGTTGATTACAGTAAGTATATAGTACAAAGTGCGTTCGAATGAAAAGTTCCGAAACAAAACGGTATAAATGAAGACTTTATTCAATGTATACGCAATGCGCCTGATCACAGAGATTCCAGTAATTAACGCCGAAGGATTCTTTCTTCTCAGAGTTCAGACAAGACTTAGTCCTTCACAGCGTCGTTGAGGTCGTCGTCTAATTGATTGATATGCGGGGTTTAACGTCCCAAAACTACTATATGATTATGAGAGACGCCGTCGTGGAGGGCTCCGGAAATTTCGACCACCTGGGGTTCTTTAACGTGCACCCAAATCTGAGCGCACGGGCCTACAACATTTCCGCCTCCATCGGAAATGCAGCCGCCGCAGCCGGGATTCGAACCCGCGCCCTGCGGGTCAGCAGCCGAGTACCTTAGCCACTAGACCACCGCGGCGGGGCGAGGTCGTCGTCTAAGTTGAAGCGCTTTCCTTTCAGATGTTTTCTTAGGCGATGGCTGGGGGCCGATTTAACCCTTTCCGCAATCGGAAATTATATCACGCCTCGCTGCTCTTCAATCGTCGACCATCGTCCTGTCCTACCCCGGACTGCCGTTTTGGACGGCGCTTTTAATAGGACCAATTGTCAGTGGGCCAGTTGGTGCCTACTGAGCGTGCAATAGCGCGCCTGTTCAGTCTCGGCCCGCTATTCCGCGGTTTTTATAACAGACTCTGCCACAGGTTGGCGCCCCCACATACTCCGATCTATGTTGGATACTCCAATCGCATTCCTGGATCTCTCGCTAGGTTCTCTCAGCAGCATGGGGTTCTCTCAGCAGCATGTTAGTGGTCAAGTTGTTACGTCGTTTATTTATTTCTTGATACTGCACTCTCCAGCAGAGACTACAGGAGGTGTGAAACATTGATACATGATAATAAAAATAAGGCACTATTAAAAAAATACATGAGGTGAAAAATACAAAGTATACACTGTATGCATTGTATCTTTCAGTTCATGTTTTACCTGAGGCAAAGCAATGAAGCTAAGAAATGGACATCTTGTACCATTTAGTTTGAACACCCTTTGTATTACGGTAAAGCACATTTACAGGTGCAAAAAAAAAACACGTGCTTATTCTTCCTTCAACAGTGCTTCTGCTAAAAATCCTTGTATCTCATTTGATTTGGTAAGGAGTTTTAAGTCTCCGGTGGCACACACAAGCACTGAGGCACGTGGTTGTTAACTTGTGGAACACAAGGCCACTTGAAGCGTTGGCTACAGCAACACTACCTGTTCAAGGGTTTTTCGCCTCTCTAAGTCTTCATTTACTCCTTGATTTTTGGCTTGTTTAATCGATTATAATGTAATGCACGAAAAAAAAGAACATGGTTGATGCCAATGTTATGTATGAATCGGTATAGCACGAAAGGGAACCATCTTCACAGGAAGAGTTGATCCCTTAATGTACTTCGATATATGAGAGCTTGCGCAATGATTACCGGTGTTTGGCGGCTATAGCACCGTTCAGCTTGCATGCTTTGAGCTTAACGCCTGGTGGCGCATTTCTATACCGACGATTATCGTCCGTCATCATGGATAAACCTTTGTTACTACAATGGTTTAATCATGATCACGAGTAGTTAACGTACACCTGGACGCGGCATATGGTGAATACCGCGCAAGTGGGGCGGGCACCAACAAGCACGTGGTGGCGTATACACTTGTGCGAAATATGAGGGTTATCGCACGAGCGTCGACCTGTCTAACGTCCCAGGCCGCAGGTACTTATAGCGGCACGTTTCAGAACTGTGAAGATTTTGCCTTCTCTCCCTCGTTGGCTGTTCAACAATCACCCCTACGACAAGTTCTGCATTCTTTCTCTCTATTTGAGCCTTGCACTTGTTGCGATCAAGTGTATATTATTCGTAGGCACTTATCTCCACGGATGATAACAACATTTCTGGGAAAGCTGTCTTAGAGCTGGTGCTTGGCATTGCTTCGAATAGACCCTTTCACTGTTTACAAACACAGACCCTTGATGACATCCGGTTCTGTCTGTCACTGTGCCTCATTAGCATCGATGGGCAAGAATAGCGTTAGAAAATAGCCCTCTGATTTTCTACACTTTCCTTCCGTTATTTGGCAAAACATATTCATTTAAATGTTCTTTTGAGCTACATAAAAGTTTGAAGAGATTCCCTTGAACATTACGCACGTTCTTTTTATCTTAAAAACTAACAGGTGACTTTCCTTACCTTTGAAGGAACATGAAAACGTCCTTTCAGTTTCGGCTTTAGGAGCTGGTAAATGAGGTGACCGGAAGTTTTGTTGGGGCACAATGCTTGAAATCTTGAAACCGCATATAATCAGCTTCTTAAGACTGGAGTGATTGCTGCTTAAGGAACAGCAAAAAGTGTGAAAGAAGCTTGCGCGATACCACCCTCTCCCCGAAAGAATATTCTGGCACGTGATGCTGTTGCAGTTTTCGGTCGACGCTCGCGCGATTACCTTCATGTCGCTCCCCAGCAATAGAATAACTATATGAAAAACACATATATACACCCTGTTTAAAAAACACTTTTGCGTTGAAAAGCTAAAAAGCTTCACTGGCGGATGTATGCTTTTATATCCCACACGGTGCGGCCCGCTGTTAAACGGCACGTATTAATCCAGAGCACACGGATATTCCTCGGTCTTCTAAGATTACAGCCACCCTCATTTGTAGCACATGACTCGTGCTGGGTGGCGCTGCACGTTCATAGATGTGGGGGAGTTAAGGAAACGATGGAACATGTTCTGATAGAATGCGGCGATATCCACCCAGATAAACGTGTGGGTACAAGCCTACATTAGGCTGTGGGTTCAAGGGTCAAACATGGAAAGCTGAACACATTCGCAATAGAAGCAAGCAAGAGACTGTTATAGTATTGGTGGCAGAAAAGTAGAGATAAAGGACAGAAATAGTTGGAAAACGAGGTCATTCTTGGTGAAAAAACAGAGATATGGAACACGAGTTTATATTTGTCTTCGTTTTAATAGGATCGATTTAATCGAAATAGATAAGGCATTAGCCCTGCATAACAAGAAAGATTTTGTTCTTTTTTTTTTCTTGTGAGCCTGGTGGCGCACATGTCACCGCCCCGTTGTAAAGGGGACGGTCAAAGCATCCATCCAAACATCCATGACACACCGTTACAGTATGACGGTGTGTCATGGATGACCGTATGACTTACCAACAATGGCAGCAAGTGTGTCAGGAAATCGAGACACACACGGGCATTTCACATTGAATTCCAACCGCTTGAAGATACCACTTTATACTTCTCTATACTGTTCGCCTTACTCTCATCTAGTCCAGCTGGAACGAACGTCCCTCCTTCGAGGATTAAGATTGCGATGAGGAAAGAATTGACGCTCGCCTTCTTTCCCCTCCCAAGCTTAGGAAGACTTTTCCAACATTTCCCCTTTGTTCCGAGTGCGTATACGAGACACGTCTGGCTTCGCGAAAGGCGCCCGTGTTGTGCGCGTCGCCTCGCTGCTTCGTGTCTCTCCTCCGGGCAGAGGAAGGAAGGAAGGAAGGAAGGAAGGATGTGCGTGTCTTCGCGACGCACGCACGCACCGTGGCGCAAACACGCGAGCGAACGCAACGATCGCACGTGCACACGGGTGTAGTCCCAGCGTTGCCGCCGTCGGGCGTGGGTGGAGGACGTGCAGGGATAGAAAGGCGAGCAAGGGGAGAAAAGGAGCGTAGTTGTTGGGAGCGGTAGCCGTGCGAGAGGCCCGCCGTGAGTCGGGCAGTTGGTTAAGCGCACTCCGGGAAACGGCAGCGATCGCGCAAGTAGCGCACAAACAAAGCGCGCGTGGGGAAGTGTACGCCGGGCAACCCGGGGAATCGAAAGGAGGCGCTCACACACACAAAAAAAAGAACGTTGCGGCGGGAAAACAAAAGAACCAAACGAAGGCGTTCGGTGAGGGAGGAGGGCTGGAAGGGAAGTCGGGGTCGACCAGGGATGCGAAGAAGACCGAGGAAGCGGCGCGTACACACACGCAAGTACTACACCAACGGCCGGCACCGAATCGATCTCTGGCCGTCGTGCGGCACAGACGACCGGGGGTTCGGATAAAAGAGGGGCTCGCGAGGGGTGGACGTACGGTATGGTGAGGTCTCCACCCCCTCCTTCGTCGGTCCCTGGACGCCGTCGTTCGTAACCCTGCTGCACACACCAGCGCGTCTCCTCTTGGTCGACGGGGGCCACGCGCTCTGGAATGAGGACGGGCGCGGAAGCCGGGAGGAAAAGCGGGTGCCGGGCGTCGTCCACACATGCGGCAAGAAAGAACGCGCCCACCGCAACGCGCTTGACGGGGCCTAGCGCTGCTTCCCCCTCTACTCCACCGTACATTTCGCTTCCTACCGCTGACTTGCGAGCAGTCGAAGAGAGGGCGAGGATGAGATCAGCGGAGCAGATCTGCTGGGCTAAATTTCCGGGTCCGAGCGACGAGGAGGGCAAGCTGCCGTCGCTAGGAGGAGCGGAAGCAGTGGACTACGCACTTCGAAGCGGTTTTACGTAAACATTTTGCTGGTTGGTACGTTGGTGGGTAGCAGTTAGACCCATTGAGCTGCGGTTAATCGGCGTGGATGCTCCACATCTCACCCTATCAAACGCTCATTTAGTCACACCTTTTAGCGATATAGTTTTAGAAGTAAGCTCGAAAGCGAGAGTCAAGAGCGAGAATAAAAGCATCGGGCCTGTATTGACATCTCGTATTTGAATCACTCGAAAAAAAACTAAAAAAAGGAGAAACTCGAGGCAATCCTGGTCCTTAATACATCATTATCGAAACCTAGAGACTAAATGGAAAATGGCTCTTACGATCAAGCAAGCTTTGCGAATTTGGCGACTTACATCTGATGCCCCATTCTGCTTGCATAAAATGTTCATTGTTCTGCCTGCATGCATTTAGCGCGTGGTTGGACAGTGAGAACAAGAACCAACACGTTTAAGCATATTTTAAAAGCTCACAATTCCTGAAAAAATTATGCCTTTGTAGCGAAGGAGCATGAAATCAATGCTCCTTTAACACGAGATATGACAAGTAGAGGCAATAGCAGTGAATCCAGTATAGCTCAGCAAAATTACAAGTATAACACATGTCATCACATGCACTTACATAGCAACCACAGGGGACTAAGCGTACTGCAAGTGAAATGCAATTGAAAAGTGATCCGACATAGCGAGACTACAAATGCAGAGTGCTGGAGGACATATTCATGGTACTGATGTCCTACCAAACTTGCCGTAAGCTATGTATTCACTGTTTTTATCATTTCACCCATACCTCTACGTTACAAGCACACGCACACACGCGCGCACGCACACACACAATTTTGCAAAGCGTAAGAAGTAATCAACGGCCACTAAACTTGTCAGGCAGACGACCAAGCGAGTGTTCCCTTCACCCTTTTTATGTCGTCTGTTTCTTTCTTTAGCCGTTTCGGTTGTGCCGTCAGGGTCAGTGGACTTTTATTTGAGAATGAGATTTTAGAATGAGATTTTGTGAATGAGATCCGCTTATAAACGTTCTGTTTTAGAGCACCTTTTTTTTACTTAGTCGTATTCGCTTTTGAGCTGAAGCCTCGCTCAACAACAACCAGCAGTAGCCTCGCAGACACATATACCGTTCTTCCCAGCGCTCCGAACGGAGTACCCTAAAAAGTTCGCATAGGCGGTGGCACCACACTTCCCTCTAGGTATGTTTGTGAGAAACTCTATAGTTGACGTGGCTGTTTCTTTTGTGTTTGCGCCACTGCATTTCCTAAGATACACAAGTTCTACACCTACATCTAGCCCAAATCGCCGCGTTGAATTTTACGTAGCGAACATTGTGAACGTTCGCCAAAAAGAAGAGGTTCTGTCATTGGTGATTTGACCCAGAGCCACCCAGTTTGTCAATAAAGTCTTTAAATGAAAGTTCTACTTTTATATATGCTCGATGGCACAAATAAAGTCTGATTCTACTCTTTTTTTCTATTATTTAGCTTCTTTATTCACTTACCGTATAGTCGCTGAACCTTGCTCCCTGGAATTTTAGAAGTAACTCTTTACAAATTAATTCCGTCATTTTCTTCGAGGCATTGAATCACTGCACCAGTCTGATGTATTCACTCCCAAGCCCAGCTCCCCGCAAATCATCTCCGATTTCAATTTCATTCGGCACGGACACTGAGATTACATCAAGCGGGAACGTACCCTAACCCTGCCTTTCTCCGCAAGTTTTATCCAGATGTTTAATTTAACCAACTCGTCTAGAAATGTCGCAGTTTAGTTACCTTACAGCACATGCTCTCGAAGTGCCCTTCGGTAGGCTGCACTGATACAGCACTGTTTAGCGATTGGGGCTCTGCTCTGAGGATTTAGGACATAAAATCACAACTTTGGGCTGTCCGGAAGGCCTGCGATGCGGCGGCAGGATTTGGTTTTACTGTCCCGTCGTGGGAGGGGTCCGCCGCGTCATAGGGCACACGCCTTCGGTCTTTCCCAAAAAAAGCTTTCCCAAACCAAACTTGGATCTTCCTTCTCCAAAGTCAAATAGAGCCCCTTCAATTATTTAATCACAGAACGCCTCTAAGATGAAGCCGCAGCGAAATTTCGGTCTATATGAAACATGTTTTTAATTATAAATGCAAATATGAATGGTAATGGAGGAGACGTTTATAAATTAGCAAAAAAGAGAAAAAAAATTCTATGCAGATATTCAGTCATCAATACCTTCATATTTGCATCTACTTGACATCCAACAGTGAATAAAATGCACAGGCAATGTTTTCTTTATTTTTCTTATAGGCGTCACTCAGCTATCGCCCTCTTCTTACCAGCCTCGGCCGTTTGTAGCACTATTACAGTAAGCTGCACTTTACAGGTAATGGAGGTGCGGGATTACGAATGGGATGTATTACTAGAACCCGTCTTTCGTGCGGACGCGCGGTGATTTGATCACTCCCCCTCTCTTCATTACTGTCTCCTACTCTCGCTTATGATGTTGTAGAGCTACTTCTCATTCAGTAATGTTGAAGTGTACATTTTGCATCGACATTCCAAAGCGCTGGAACTAGCAACGTAATAGCGGCATCAGGATAGAAATACCCCATCTTACCAACCTTTTAGAAACACGGAACGCTTAGTAGAGTATTTTGTGATCCTTATAGCTGTTGTTGATGATGCAGATATTTTCGGTTGTGGTCGTTGTTGGTGAAGATAAGAACGGTAATTGACTACAGTCGCCTTCACTGCAAGAGTACTTAGCGCTGTTGCGTTCGTCAACGTTTCTACTGTTGCTTGCCCACAGCTTCACGTTGTTACATAGCAACCCTTAAATGTTAGGCGAGGACATCTCGTTTTTAATTTATTTATTTTTACATACTACAGTCCCAGCGGGATTTTGCGGGAGGGAGTGCATGGGTGGGAATACAGAGCGACGAAAAATGGCGTAGACAATGTGAGTTCCAAAGGACAAAGTGAATCAGGTGTTCCTTACTATTCAACAATTTTTGAGAATGAACTTAAAGGAAGAGTACGAGTAGACCCAGGTAATGAAATTGAGTTGTCGATTACAGGAAAAAAGAAAGCTGCATTTTATTTTTTTACAGAGCCATGATATTCCGCACATTTATCGAACAAATAAGTCAGTCGGTGAGTTTATATTCCTGAAAGACCCCCAAGGGGGGTATTACATAAGGGGTGGAATTAACAATTAACAAAAGTAGACAATACAAAGGTTACGATTGCATGTATTTCTTCTTATAATAAGCAAATACGAACGCACAATAAGTAACACACATATATAACTTGTTGGTTGATTTATATGTGGGGTTTAACGTCCCAAAACCACCATATGATTATGAGAGACGCCGTAGAGGAGGACTCCGGAAATTTCGACCACCTGGGGTTCTTTAACGTGCACCCAAATCTGAGCACACTGGCCTACAACATTTCCACCTCCATCGGAAATGCAGCCGCCGCAGCCGGGATCATAAATAACATGTTAAAAAAGTAACAAAACATAAAATGGCTGCCCGCTGCGGCAGTTCATACTATAGTGAATCTAGTGCGCCACAATTCATACGGTCCGGTTGCGCAGTCCTTTTCGACGTACCTCCGTCCCTCTCGGAGCGCTCATTATACCTCCTCGTCGTCTTTTCCCCAATCCAGCGGCGCTCGAGGCTGTTGCAGCACGCGTCGGGAAACGAGGGGTCAAGCTGGAACCGCGGCGGCGCCCCCGTCTCCTCTACGCGCGCACACTGAGCTGTACGGCATTCGCGTCGGCTGGAAAACGAGAGGAAGCGAACAAAAGGAGAGTCGCCGCCGCCGCCATGGGGCTCGGAAAAAACCGTGGCCGAGTGGACGGCGAGAGCACAGAGGGATCGGACAGCGCCGTTGCAAACACTATACGAGGCTGATGAGCTTACGCCGCGGCTATATCGGAACTTTTTCACGAACACGCTAGAAAATAAGGAGACTGCGCGGGATATGAGGGGCGAACAGAGCTGCGCCCCTGATACCGTACGCAATGCCCGAGTTAAGCTGACGAGGTGACGTGAAGGACACAGTTCCGGGATGTTTTGCGGTTGAAATATGAGAATGCGTTCTGTGCCGGGCATTGGCGCGTTTGTACGTGCGTGAAAGCGCAGATCGTTTGGTCGGCCCCAGAATGAACTACACTTGGAGGGGAGGAGAATGGGTTGGTATTCCGCGTGGAAATGTGGAAACGGAAAATTGCGTGTGAACGTCTCGGTTGCTTTCAATAGAGTATAATGTGCGACTACTACGTGATGGAAAGTGCGTCAGTCTGCGCTTGACAAAAAGAAAAAGAAAGAAGAGACACAAGAGAGAGAGAGGGAACGGGAGGGCAATAAATAATGAAGGCAACATAAAAAGGTTAAGAAAATTCCTGTACAGGAGTTTTCGCTGCAGCCAACACTTTGACAAGACGTTGTCTTTTTCAAGATAACTGCTGCCAACATTAGCGCGAGTGTCTGCATAGGCGTGCACGTGCGAAGGCGTGCATGTGTACACACACACGTAGTAAAACACACAAATGCTATATTGCCACTCGAGCACAACTGTAACCCCACTCGACGATGACAAGAACGCTTGCCGAAACTTTGGCTTCCTTGTCCAATGGTTTTTCCCCTCGTTTGAGCTACCATATTATCCTGAACTTCTGCATTGTTTGAAAGGTAACATAAATAACATACTCAAAGTACCCTGCGAAATTCGAGCAAGTCTTCTTTGGTCAGACTGGAAAGAACAAAACGGGAAATGTATTGTATCGTGCCCTTCAGCTATTGTCGGGCAGCGCATCTTCGATGTATGAGAGGGTGCATTGAGAGGCGGGTTGGAGAGGGGAGGGCTATGTCCACAGAGCTGATGTCAAGGGCACTGCAAAACGAGCAAGGTCAAGGGTATTGCTTTTGGTTAAGAGACTGGTCAGTCCGTCCGCGTTTCCGTCCCTCCGTTCGTTCTTGCTTCCATCCATCCATGCGTCCGTTCTTGTGTCCATCCGTCCGTTCATGCGTTCGTCAGCTCATCCGTCTGTCCGTGCGTCAAACAGACCGACAGAAGGTGACGGATCGATGCGGCCAGTGGATGATTCGTGGTTTGCCGATAAAACCCCCCAAAGCTTTGCCCCACTCATCATCATTCACTCCGTCGATATGCTGTGAGGCGGTTGCTACATACACGAATACATACAGGTGACGACCAATCCACGCCTTAAGGAGTTTCGCCCCTAAAATTCAAAGGTTAGCTGCCCACTACGATTGCAAACGTTTCAGACGCCTTGATGCACTGTCAGGTATGCTACAGATGGCCGAATCAGAGCCACTGTTTAGATGAAAAAAAAAAACCAGGCACGCTTGAATTTCTTATCTTCGGTTTATTTTGGTAAGCTCCGAATAATCTCTGACGATTACTTTCGGAAACACATCGATCGAGCCGTGCAGGTCACAAACACAGCCATTGCATCAAACCTGCATTCGCAAAAACTAATCTATATAAACGTTCATTCCCCCCACTAACAATCACAGAGTGGAATTCATTACCATCTTCTTCGCCCTTGCTATACGAAAAAAGTATTCATCTTGCAATTTTTCTTTTTGTTGTCTGTTTATGTACAACCTCTCCGGCTTGGACTATTGTCAGCAGTATTGTGCAAAAAAAGTTCATGAGCGCCTGCTTCTATCATTTACAAGCTACAGAAAGCGTTTCTAACGAAAAGCATCTTACACAATAGTGAGCAACCAGTATTTCAGACTTTTCGAGGTAAGTTTCTAGTCAGCATCAAATCTCAAACTACAAAGGTACGCTAGTGGTATAAGTTAGTACAGAACGATTAGCCGATAGAGCTGCTGTCTGGAAATAATACAGGTATAGTTCATAACACTAATTTCGAAAATGGCGTGCAGTTTTCGCGAAATCTAGCGTATTAACTCGCATGCTACATACACTGATATTGGGTGATGTATAGCTGCACTACTGGCTAGATAACTTTCAGTACTGTTACGTATCATCTATTATACCATGAAAAAATCATTTACCTCTACTTGTATATCCTCTGCCTCACTCTACTTGGCCAACTATGACATTTTTTTATCTGACACTGAAACAACGCAAAATACAGAGTATTGTAGTAAAATGGAACAAAAACACGGACGACGGCGTTACGAGACAGCGCTGTTGTAATTGTCTCTTTGTTTTCATTTATAGCGCGGCCCCACCGCGGCGGTCTAGTGGCTAAGGTACTCGGCTACTGACCCGCAGGTCGTGGGATCGAATCCCGGCTTTGGCGGCTGCATTTCCGATCGAGCCGGAAATGCTGTAGGCCCGTGTGCTCAGATTTGGGTGCACGCTAAAGAACCCCAGGAGGTCGAAATTTCCGGAGCCCTGCACTACGGCGTCTCTCATAATCATATGGTGGTTTTGGGACGTTAAACCCCACATATCAATCAATTTAAAGCACGCACTGACACTTAAAATAGGCCAATTAACTTTTGCGGCAAAAATTTTCTGCCAGCGACGTATCCACTGACTAAGAATTATTTATCAGTTTTCAATCCGGATTTTTCTATCAGAAATTTATGTAGGTTGTTACAACCGGCCAGACGATCCGAAACCCGGTGACAGCCATCAAGGAGTGGCAGAGCGTAGATCGGTCTGTAACTCCAAGCCCACTGTGCCATAGCAACGATTGACCTCATCACGGAGCAGTATGGTTGCGTAATTGCCGAGGGAGAAGCGCGTTACCGAGACCGAGTCAAGGATCAATTTCATTTCGAGGAGCGTCGTAACAGAGTCTCGGCTCATCACCATCGGACTCGACCTATTTCGTTCCATAGCATCAAAAGGATATCGTGCCGACACCTCCGGTGATTGCCCCTCTCCTGATGCACTGTTTGCGCTGAAACTGCATCCTCGTTTTCGGCACCGCCGTAGTCCCTCCTACCAACCACTACG
This sequence comes from Rhipicephalus annulatus, assembly GCA_013436015.1. NCBI lineage: Eukaryota > Metazoa > Arthropoda > Arachnida > Ixodida > Ixodidae > Rhipicephalus > Rhipicephalus annulatus. The sequence goes on along the minus strand of WOVY01003711.1, from coordinate 51,402 downwards.
ACGCACACAAAGTTTCCTCCAATCATAACTCGACCTAAATCTCAGCGCTTCATCTCTTTTGTTGTCGCGTACACTATGTCAGCCTAAAACGTCGCTGTTATCGGTTCTGCTTCGACCAAATCCCCCTTTTCTTTCTCTTAATCTCAGTCAGTATATTGGCTAACCACGTTTTTTTCGCTAATCCACACATAATTTCGCGTAACCCGCAATGCATAACCATGGGGTGTCGAGTCGCATATTCAAGAACCCCACTGGGCTATCTATAAGCGCTTCTCTCCACTTAAGGTATATTTCACGGTTTATTACCACCTATTCCTCTCGTTCTCTCTCTCATACACGAGCCGGCTCTTTCGCGGCAAAAAAACCTGCTCTGCCCTGCGTGAGCTCTTCGCGCACCTCGACGTGACAGATGGCCGCTGGGACCGTGGGTAAGAGTGGCGGAGAGGAGGAAAATCTCCGTTCTCGCACACGCCAAGACTGGCGTGTGCACCGGATAAGGGAGTGAAGGGAACTAGGGAGAACCGCCAGGGCGTCGCAACCAGCTCGGCGGGGAAGGGAAAGGGCAGAGCTGTCTCGTACCGAGGAGACGCAACAGCGGGAGGAGAAGCGGAGGTGAAAGAAGAGCGAGGCGAGGCGACACGGGAAGCGTGGGCCGTGGAAAAAAGTTGAGAGTGACGCAACCTGATTCCGAAAGCAGCGTCGGCTCGGTGGTTGAGAGAGAGAGCGTAGGCCTCTCCCTCACTTTCCAGTTCTATCTATATACATTTATGTGGTGGTCCTTTATGTATATATGTATGCCGTCGGCGGCGTCTCGCCGCGAGCGCTGCATTGGAAAGGTCGGAGCCCCGCCGCCGTATAGCCTGGATCCCCCCCATCCCACTGTCCCTTCAACCTCACCCCACCCACCCTGCTCGCTTCTATATACCGAGTGTGCCGGCCGACGCGTCCACACAACTCCGGTCTATTCATCTCTGCCGTGCGGCACAGGCTCGGGATGCGTGTGAGAATAACCACCGTTCTCTCCGGCCCTCAATGAAAAGGATGGGACAAGATTCTTTTCATCTTTTTTATCTCTTCTCTTCGCGCGGCCCTAACTATGCGACAACGGATGCTCGTCGGTAGATGACAGCGAAATCTCCCGGTCATTCATTACGGGTGTTTTCTTTTCTGGTAAGTGTTTAGCACGTCGAGTCGTTCTCAACCGTGAAACGACCGGCAAATAGGGGTGGAAGACGTTTTGTACGTATATTCGATAGCGTACGGTTATGGCGCTCTGCAAAGTAGCATTCTTCTATCAGTAGCAAACAATCTCTTCTGTTCACCCCGTCCTACCCCCCTCTGTAGCATACCTTCATTTTGTAGCGCCTTACAGAAAGTAAAAGTGAACGAGGATATGTAATAGTAACTGTAGGAAAATAATTGTAAGTAAACAAGAGCTTCACCGAAGAACACATAAGCATACGCACACATATCTGCAAACTCACACACGAGTCGACTCACTCGGATTAAGATGTGAGTCTGAGTGAGTCCGAGTGAGTTATAACTTGGACGGTTTGAGTCCGAGTGAGTCAGGAGGAAGAAAATTGCGGTAAGTCTGAGTCCGAGTGCGTCTGGCTGAGAAAAACCTATTAAAGCAAAAATACATGTCTTCAATGAGTAGTGAGTTCCAACGTTTTTGCCGACGTATGGTCATTCAATTTGTTGAATGCTCTGAAATTGCATGATCTGCGTGTGTTGTGCTGCGGGCAGTGGCAAAAATGATTCGAATTCGAAAAGAGGGAGAGAAATGTTGGAGGGCAGCAACATTGGGGACAAATTAACAGCGATGCTTTATTCATGTTTCTACTGCAGACACCTCTCTTCTTGTTCCTGTGGTTAGAGTGGCTGCAAACGGAGATGATATTATTCAGACTCATGGTCCTTCGAAGCGTTCCCAGATTTTGAACGGTCCCTCATTCTCCGTTCGTAGTCGCTTTGCTGCTGTCGGCGCCTTTCCGCATTGTTAGCTGTTGCTCTCCGGCTGATCACACTGCACCCGTCTCCACGTTTCACTTTTCCTCTTTCTTTTCCCTATACTAAGATTCGCTAACACCTCACTTTATTCCGTTTCCCACAGATGTGCGCATCATAGTTCAGCAGCGCCACAATGACCACTAGGCAAGCACTGCCGCTTGAGAGAGTTCCACCAGATGCACCGTCTCTGTTCTAACGAGAGCTCCATTGGCCGTATTCTCTTCATTTATCTTTGCCCTCATTGTGTGGAAATAGCTTCATTAGAACATATGCTCTGGCAGTGTGCTAAGTTTGCTCATTTATCGAACATCACCTCTGCCAGATGGGAGGCGGCAATCCGCAGCTCGTTTTTGGCAGATCAGCTCTGGGCTGTCCACCAAGCCCGCGAGGCGGCTGAGGAGCTCCGCGTCTCAGTCCCCACGTGAGAGCTGTTCGCAACACAGTGATTTGGGTTTTGGAAGACCAAATGAAAGTTTATCCAATTCAATCCAATCTGTGACCCGTAGCTGCACTAGAGTGTACTAGATTAGTCCCACCGCTAGTTGAGCCATTGCCTAGCAACTGCCGCAGCTGACAGATCCGCTCACTGTGCCATCTGGTATGACGTCGGTGTAAGAGCCAGTGAAACCGCGTTGCAACGACAGAGGAAGAGCGGGCGGCTCTGTGGAAATCATCGACAGATATGGAAAGTGAGTCGGTGAGACTGAAAGAAGCCAGACATTGTCATCAGCACGGAACCAAGAGAAGGTAGCAAGCTGAGGAAACAGAGGAAGAATCAGCCGTACGCTTCGAGGAGCGTAACCATACAAAAAAACAAGTTAAACGAAAATTTCCGCATAACTACGATGTTAATGATTATGAAGGAGCTTGCTCCAGAGGCTAAATCCGGTAAACCGCAAATCCTTTGTACATATGCTCAGTCATCATAATATAAAGACGTGACACGAGAGTTGTTGTGGTGTGACTGAACGTTATATACAAAATGTTTATTATTTACATTACAATGTACAATATACAGGGATTTACATACTGCTGCAGCATATACATTTTGTTCAAAAGCTTATTTACGGACATCAGAAGAACGTTTTCCTTTTAGTATGATGGCTTTGCGATCCGTAAAGTACAAAGCCAGAACATCTTGAAACATAGGATGTAGTGAAACGTTCGAGAAGGGTCCTGACAGCGAGCTCTTCATGCCGCCACCTTGGCTTTTGCGGTGTTCATAGTGGGTAGCGATATCGACGCGCACCGACTGATGTTCGTCGAAAGAAAGAAAACGCGCCGAAAGCAAGCGCTATATATAGGCGCAGTCACCTAGTGGTCTCCTACCAAACTAGAGTACACGCCGAGATTGGAGTGAGTGTACTCTGGCCTGAACAGCGGCGCGCCATCTAGTGAGCGCTCTTAAAACGAAGAGCCCAACGGCGCCTCTAGCGAAGGAATGAGCACTAGCACACACACCGGCGCAACGACGAGAGACAACCCCCCATCAAAAGGAGCCAGCTACACTAAAAGATTAGCCGCACTTCTCGAGGCGCAACCCAGGAATAAATGAGTTAAGCCGCGACCATTTTTTTAACAGCCAATCTTTTAAGAATATTTGTTTCGCCGGCTCGCGTAATCAGAAAAGTGAGCTGCGCCAGCACCTCCTCTATTTTTTCAGTACCCGGGCGATGGAGTGGATTTCAACGGGGAGCGGCCGTCGGTGCTAGTGCGGTGTTTCGCCGCCAGGCACCGCAACTGAAGTAGAGATGCCGCCGCGTCGTCTCTCACGCAAACGCTGCCGCGGCTGCCTTCGAAGCTACTATACGGCTCTGTTTTCGGCTGTAATCGCATTGTCTAAGGTGTAATAAAAACCTGGAAACGAGAATCGTGAAGCACTTGTTCTGGGCACTCAGCTCATTTCAATTGCTTGATGCGCTCACGCGTCGTCTGCTAGCTAGGCCGATACAAGCTAGCTCATGCAAGTAATACGCAAAAGACCGTTTTGTCACCGTAGCGTTCGCTAGAGTGAAAGTTGCTTTTGTGACTTACTGAAAGTCGTTTTGAGAGAAGCCTTTTCCCAGAGCTAATAATAAAAGCTTGGGTGCCTAAAGTTCCCGGATTCTTGCTACTCTCTAGTGACGTAGTACATCATGCGCAAGCCTGGAGTTCATTTACTAAATAGCACAAAATGTCACTAGACTGCTTCCAGGGATACAGGTTATTATCTGTTCCTTTCGCAAAGCCTGACATGTGTTGCCACCGAGAAAAAGCAAGTGTCAGAAAATGAGGAACTATGGCAAGTGATTTCACCATTTGAGAGCTTAAATAATCAAATCAACGTGAAATAGACAAAAACAGCTCCATATGCAGCACGATTTTTTGCGATCATTTCCTGTGTTTTGAACAGGCGCTGTTAAAGTCTGAAGTTTTATTCCGACTCTTAACCTGCGCCAAGGTGACGGGCATGAAAAAAGCAGCCTGTGGTCAGTTGCTTGAGCTTGCCTGTGTATTCGTGGACGGATTGTTGTAGCCTTTGTAAATGACTGCTCATCTCTGTTTTTTTTTCTGCTTCCTTCTGGCCTCTTAATTCGGTAGCGAGCCGAGTAGAGGCCAAATGACTGTGTGGTGCCCATAGGCTACCATTCAGTTCAGGGCGTAATGTTAGCGTTGCACACGGCAGTGATCGCGAGGCAGCCTTGCTGCTGATGGACTCATTTGTTGACTGTTCGGATGAATGACGCTCCTTTTTGGAGATTTCAATTGCCATGTTGCCAAACGTGACGGGTAGTCGTCAGCCACCACTACTAATGAGCTATGAAATATTCGGGTTGTAAATGATGGCTACACATTAGAGTGCAGTGCAAAGATTTATTAGGAGACCAATCGTTCTGCCTGATTACTGCAAGCACGCTCTTCCGAATAATAGCGGAAGATGCGATTACATGGAGCTACAGCCGTACAGTGCATTAAGGCAATAGCTTTAAATGTCTGATCAAAAGCGAAAATTCATCGCCGTTGGCGTCTGGCGTCTTCTCACGTTGGTGGCGTGAACACGAGTGATGCAAGAAATCATCATTACGTGAAAACGTCATCATATGACGTCTCATATCATAAATTTTTGTGGCGTATCCGAAGTTCACATAACTTGACGGCATCATATAACATCTTCGCTTGGTTGAAATGGGCCGATCATGAGGGCAATGCATAACCAGCTGAGGGACAGAAAGCTAGCTTTGTCTCTGATCCTTGAGGCAGCAAGAAACCCATTTTGGGTACAGAAATAGCCCGGATGAAACGAAGATGGTTTTTAAATGCGAAGTATTTCTTAGCGAAATCCGGCGACATTGAATCTATCTATCTATCTATCTATCTATCTATCTATCTATCTATCTATCTATCTATCTATCTATCTATCTATCTATCTATCTATCTATCTATCTATCTATCTATCTATCTATCTATCTATCTATCTATCCTGTCGCGTACGTCGTCAAACACTTCCCACCAGACAGTGGCACATACTCACGCACGGGTATGTGCCGCTGGTAAGCGGGTATGTGCCAGTGGTGACTGACACTTAGTATCTACAAAGAAACGACGAGGACACACATGGGAATTTTAACACGTGAGCGTTAAGCAATACCCGACATCGGTAGCGTCGACCCAACGAAGGCATATAATAAATGTCAGCGTTAAGATAAACCGGACATAAGCGGCGTTGCCCCCCCCCCCCGATGTCTGGTTCTGTCACAGACGAGTGCTCAAAAAAGAGCGCGCCGCTGAATTCTGGTGACAGTGACGATACCAAGCCCAGAGAGACTCTTCAAGGTCAACGCTAAAGAAGAAAACAAGCATTCAAAGACTCCTCGGCGCGCCGTCTCCCCCCCCACCCCTTCCCCCTGAAGCGTAGTTTCGTCGACCAACCTCCTTACATCGGCCGCCGAGCAAGCCCTGGAAGGATCTCGAAAGAAAGGGGTGTGGTGATGCAGAGTTGCGTCACGTGTCGCGTACGGCTCTCGAAACGTCTCGCCCTTTCCCCAGCCTTGGCTGTGCATCGCGCCGACGAAACGATTAGAATTTTCTGGAATCTAGTGCGAGGGGTATTTAACCGAGCAGCAGAGATGGGAGATCAGGAGAAGAAAGCTTGCGAAAGTGTGCGCAGGGTGTTTCCGCCGTGCCGGCGAAGGTTTTGTCCTCAGTGACAAAGCATGAAAAGAAGCAAGTTTGCGCACGTGTGCGTAGGCAGGAGATGAAAGTTTTGCGCAAGTGTGCGTAAAGTCATTTCGCCGTGTCGGCGAAGGCTTCTGTCCTCAGTGACAAAGCAGGTAATGAAGAGGATTTCCATCTGAAGGTGGCTTGTGTTACAAGCAGAAAGGTTGTCCACCGCCTGAGAGTGAAGACGCGTCCTTCAATCGCAACGCGTGAGAAGCCGACGTGTTACTGGCGAAGAAGTTAGATGCTTGGAGAGCAGCCAATTGAAGTCGTGAGGTTACCTGGAAGAGAAACTTCGGGGGCAGCGTATCGACAACAGCGCTGAACTTTGAGTGAGTGATTCTATTTTGTTTGCGAAGCTAGGTTTAAGTTTAACCACAGAAACTGTTATAAAATCTGGTGCCTCAATTTTGGGAAATTGCCACAGAGATGTATTTGATGCGGTGTGCAATTTCATTGCGGATACTAAACAAACTGCAACATAAAGCTCCCTTTAACAAATACTAAAAAAGAAGAAAAGTCGGGAAGTAATTTTCGAAATGTCTGTAAATATGAGCAATACATCCCACATTAATCGGGTTTGGCACACTCAGCTGTCTGGTCGGCTCCCAAAATCAAGGTATAGTTATTATATCAGTGAGTATTTTATTTTTTTCTCACAGTGTGAATGTTTTTTTATAATGTCTTCCTTCTACATCTTCTTCCTTTTTTTTGTAAGCAATAGTGCGGTTACCGTCTATAAAATACTGCATGTTTTCTTGGCCAATCCCCCAGAGTGAGTATGTGCCATGGATTCCAGGCTACAAACAAACAAACAAACAAACAAACAAACAAACAAACAAACAAACAAACAAACTAACTAACTAACTAACTAACAAACAACCCAAAAACAAACAAACAAACAAGTTGCCTCAGGTGAATTTAAGTTTTTCGTCGAGTTTTTTTTTTGTTGTAACTAATGAGAAATGCAAAAAAAAGACAATCTGTTTTTTTTTGTCGGATATGCAGAGTGGCTCACAACAGTATTATATACTCAGGCATGCAAATAATTGGGTTTAAATAGCTTGAAAAAAATTGGCAGCATATCCACAGAGTGAATGATGAAGAGTGGGGTGAAGCATTCATCCGTCCATTCGTTCTTGCTTCCGTCCGTCCATGCGTCCGTCTGTGTGACCGCCCATGCGTCCATCCGCCCGTCCGGGCATGCGTCTGTTCATGCGTCCGTCCCTGCGTTCGTCCATGCATCCGCCCCTGCGTCCGTTCACGCGTCCATCCACGCATCTGCCTGTGTGTCCGTTCGTCCGTCTATACAACACTCCAAGTACCACCATCTCGCATCTTTTCGTCATATATTCTCCATATAGAAGCACCGCCATCCGGTGGAAATTCCAAGGACTAAACGAGAGGTATCACACGCACACTTTCTTACGGCTTGCGCTTCGTGTCTACTTCTTACCTTTAACCACCTCGAGTTCATGGTATATAATAGTTCACTGTACTCATGGCACTGCGGCCGAACGCTCGCTAAACCTTTCAAAAACCAAGGAGGTTACGCCCAGCAAGTACGACGTAGCAAACTTTTTCAGTCAGATAGTGCTCAATGTACATGCCAATGGCTGCTAATATGAAATGAGAGACAGGAGGATTCAGCTTTTAATTTCTTACGGCTTGCGCTTCGTATCTACTTCCCATTTTAACCACCTCGAGTTCATTCATGGTATATACAAGTTAATTGTATTCATGGCACTGCGGCTCAACGCTCGTTAAACCTTTCTTAAACTAAGGAGGTTACACCCAGCGAGTATAACGTAGCAACCCTTTCTTGTCAGATAGTGCTCAATGTACATGCCAGTGACTGCTAATGGGGATCACAGCGTGCGCGCTAACTAGAAGCCGAATGCTGCTGTCTCTCATTCAGCAGCCATTAGCAGCCATTAGCATGTACATTGAGCACTATTTTTTATTGTTCAACAATGCACAGAAGAAATCTCTCACCGGCACCACTTGGAGGTCAAAACGTCATACTTGTTACACACTACAACGGCTACGAGGAACGAACAGAGGCTACTCTAAAGAGCTTCGCCCCTAAAAGAAAATAAAACGCGAATGCTATAAAACTCGAACGCGTATATCAAACCGGTAGCACGGCCCGACAGAGCTCGGTGAAAACAGCGCGCCGCTATGTTCGAGTTACTTTTAATCCTCCCTGCATCGGTGAAGTCGTCAAAAAGCACGACTGCAAATTAACTTGCATGAAAAGACGAATTTGCGAGCTTCCTAACACGTGCGGCCGTTCAGTGCCAGCATCCCGTAGTTTGCTCGCGCAGCGCCACCATGCGGCAGCAGCGAGCGAAGGAACTGCGCGCGCTCGATGGCCTGAAGAGAGCCTTTGCCCGGGCATTAAAAAAAAAAAAAAAGAGGGAGGCGCTGGCTGCACCAAGCGTGGGCAACGCAGTATGATGATGATGATCGTTGTTACTATGGCGCACACCCACAAAGGGGGATCGGCCAAGAACCGGGCGGCAGGACCTTAAGTAAAAGGCTTATGGTTTTTCAAACAGAAAGTATTTCTGGACTGAAAACAGTTATTCAGAAAGAAATGCCAAAAATCGAAAAAGGAGTATACCTGAGCAGGGATTGATGCAGGCTATCAAATGCGATTTGAGACACAGGTAATGGTGGGTCTAAAACGAATAATATATATATATATATATATATATATATATATATATATATATATATATATATATATATATATATATATATATATATATATATATATATATATATAAAGGAAGTTTAACATGGCAATCGCTTTGTTTCAATTATGTAGTCAAATACCGCAGAGCAGACGTCCCTGTGGCTATAACCAAATTTAATGCTGCCAAGCGATGAAATTACTGCCACATTTAATTCCAACCATAATTTTTCAAATGGAGCTACCAGGTATCTCTTCCGATGATAAGAATAGCGGCGTCAGAACAAAAAGAAATGATCTATTGTTTCTATTTCTTCGCAAACCTGACATAAAGTTGACGCCGTTAGACCAACTTTAACTCGGCTGATGGGCGCTCTCTTCGTCTTTTTCTCCCTTCTTAGGCTTGACTGTAAATAAAGACAGTGTGCTGATGGCGACGTGCGTTCGTAGAACTAGGATAATTACAATATATTTTCCTGTGTCGCCTAGTTACTTGTCATATAATATGACCTGGACAAGCACACCTATTTGGGTTGGCACGATGGATGTGCAATGTAAACGCAATCTCAACTTTGACTTGGCTCACGTTGTTCCCAGCTTACTTTCGCTGATTACGGCTCTGCGCTCTCCCATAGTAGAGTACCAAGTACTCAAAATCGCTAACCACTTTTTCTAAGCACACATTACTGACATGGAAAAACGTAGATGGAGGCCCAGCAAGTGGAAGAAATGGTGGAACATCCACGTACCGGAAATAAAGATATTGATTGGCTGCGGCGGTGGGATGCGTTACCCACTCGTCATAGACTGTCAAAGTGGGGCGCCGTTCCCAATGACCACTGCCCCAACTGCGGCGAAAGAGAAATGATCCGCCACACGATGTTTGAATGCGTAGCGGCCAAGGGCATGTGGCACGTCGTGCGTCGCCGATTCGGAGTGTCAATTCCTTCGGACCGACAGCGCAGAAGAGGTTTATTCAAACAACTCGTGCTGTACGTCACAATGATCGTCTTGTGGCGTCGCCGCTGTATGGCCGAAGCACGGCGACGACCCCAACAAGCTCCATACCCAGCGTTACAGGAGATTAGAATGATCATGGTCAGGTACCTTATAGATTGATTACAGATTACGAACAGATTGAAACGCAGGGTGAAGAAGCCTTCATATGGTGGCATACACGTTTTTTGTTTTTTGAGTTCGGAATGGGAATATTGAATTTCATTTACTGCCGTTTTAACTCTGGAAAAAACAAAGTGCTTCTCGTCGCACGTAATATGTGAATATGTTACAACTTAGTGCTTTTAGCGCTTCATTTGCCTTTGTTTTCTTGAGTGCTTCATTATCTGTGAGAATATTGAAGTGCTTTGTGTTACATCCTGTCTATGTTCTCTTGTTTGCTCAAGCCCCTGAAGTGATTTTGTTATACCAGACAGTTGTATATACACTCACCTGAAAAGTTGTTACCAGTTGGAGTACCAAGTACTCTTATATGTTAACCACTTTTTGTAAACACACGTTCAATTGAGTGTCGGCGATGTCATCTATTTGCAAAGACACTGCCACGAAAAGCACGTAAAAGCAAGAAGCTACCTTCCCTACCGTGTTCCGAGTTTTGTCTCTTTTAAACTCGTTCACGGCGTCATAGTCGTTGACACGGCCCCATAAAGTGTGAGGCTTACAGGATGGCTTTAAGCTCTCCCATAGCAGAGTACCAAGTACTCTAAATTGCTAACCACCTTTTTTAAACGCACTCTACGGACGATGCGTGCATCGTCGCGTATGCGAACTTGTTCGCAGTGTAATTCGTTCACGGCGTAAGCCTACGGGGCAGTTTTATGCTCTCCGATAGTAGAGTACGAAGTAATCTAAATGATTAACCACGCTTTGTAAACATCCATTCTAATGCTCCGTAATTTGTCTAACATTCGAATACACTGAGCTAAATTAGTGTTTTATGGCTCATTTGTAAGATGCATACGATGTTTTTGTTTGTTTCCGTTGTTTCGTTTGTTTATGTACAACTAACATGTACAATAATACTTCCCTTCTCGGGCAGCAACACCCGTATTGAGGGACGCTCCTTGACTTGACTTGCCACTGCCTTCAGTAAAGGGCGTTTGAAACGTGTTTAGGCTGCCTTGGCACCATCGAAAGACAGCGCATTCGAAACGCCTTTGTGGTGCATTGAATGAATTTATAATAATAATAATAATAATAATAATAATAATAATAATAATAATAATAATAATAATAATAATAATAATAATAATAATAATAATAATAATAATAATAATAATAATAATAATAGTATCTGGAGTTTCACGTTCCTAAACCGCGATATGATCATGAGAGATGTCGTAGAAGAGGTCTCCGGAAATTTCGACCATCTGGTGTTCTTTAACTTGCACTGGCATCACGCTACACGCGCGTCCTCTACTTACTATCCCGCCTCCACCAAAATGCCTCCGCCGGGATCGAACCCGCGACTTTCGTGCCAACAGCCGAGCATCCTAGCCATTGTTCCACTGAGGCGAACGTGGTGCATTGAAGGCGTCGTCAAGTTCAAGTCAAGGAGCGTTTCTGAATGCGGCGGTAATAATAAATTACTGAGAAACGCTAAATGCAGGACCGAAACTAGCTCAAATAAAACTCTATTGGCTGGTGTTTGTATAGGTTGGACAGATGAATTAGCCATTCGGCAAAGTTGACGTTCACGTGCCGGCGCACGCTGGCGCTTCAAAGATGAAGCCGGCTCGACTTAGAATGTGGCGCGTGCCCGACGCCAACGTTGAGACATGATACGATGACTAGGTGGTTTTGTACACCGATCCACTTTTAAAACACAAAAAAACACAGCACGGCTATGTTAGCCGATGTTGCGTACCCGCAGGTCGCGGGATCGAATCCCGGCTGCGGCGGCTGCATTTACGATGGAGGCGGAAATGTCGTAGGCCCGTGTGTTCAGATTTGGGTGCACGTTAAAGAACCCCATTTCCGGAGCCCTCCACTACGGCGTCTCTCGTAATCATATGGTGGCTTTGGGACGTTAAACTCCACATATCAATCAAATATGTTAGCCGATGAGATGTTTTTAAGAACGTTTATTCTTTATACTCTGTAGACAAGTTTCAATGTCACGTTCATCTATTTCCAGTTAACCTGCCCGTTGATGTAACCCCTCAGCGCCCAGACTATATGTATTCCCTCCACTCCACACCTGAACACAGCGCTCCTTCCCCGCTGTTAAAGCGTAGTTGTGACTGAAAAATCTTCCCGTTCTGTAGCTCGCCGTTGTACGAAAATAATGCGACGTATACATTGTCAGCGCATATCTCCCGGTGAAAGGCTTTGAGCCAGGATTCCGATTTCAAATAACGGCAGAACGAGCCTGCATGCGTGGTATAAGAGTCCGCTGCTACTCCGAATCATAGCGTCGTTCGTGCCATGGCAGATTGCGTGGGCAGTTTGTACGCACGCCCACATATACACTCACAGACACGTCGGTACGCAAGAGAAGACCGACCGATCTAACACGACGAGAGCCAGGCACAAGAGACTGCAGAGGGGGCGAGGGGGGGGGGGGGTCAAGCCGTCGACGGTGCCTGGGTTCCGAAAACGAGCAAGGTCGAGAAAATATTTGGTGTCTGGAGCCCGTAATGAGTGTCCGTCGTCTCTGTGCCCGGCACGGGGAGTGCTTGCGCGCGCCCGACGGTGTGTCCATCGTCACCCCACCGTCCGCACTTCCAGCTGACGCCAGCCAGCCCGCCTACCTACCCACCCATCGTGGTCTTATCGAGTTGCGCCACTCTCCGACGTCGGCACAGCGCGAGCTGCGGCCGGTGTGCACGGCCTGACAAGGGGGAGCATCTAGAGACTGAAACCACCGCGAACCTTTCTCTTCCTCTCGTCTTCCTCCTCTTCTATCTCCCGTGGACGCTGCTCTGTCGGGCTGGGCAGCCACCAGCTCCTCCTCCCTCCCCGCGACGCGCGATCCCCAAGCAAATCTTCTCCACGCGCGCTATGCTGGCCTTTCCTAGGGAGAAAAAAGGAGGGGGGATGGAAAAGTGCCCGGAGGCTGTTGTTATCTGAGCGCATCGTCGGCGGGCCAGGCGAGCTCGCCGACCGGCCGGCGGTGGCGTCAGCCGTCCTCTCATCGACGTTGCCTGGGGGGAGCATCGGGAATTGGAAAGAGAAGGGTGGGAGGAACAGGCTGCGCCGGCGGCGGCTGAGGCCACGCGCTGTACCCAGACGCGTCGTCGCTAAGCGAGGAACAAGGCAAAAAATATATATAGGAGGAACTGAAAAAAGAAAGAAGCACACAAAGCTTTGCCAGCGCCGCCGCCGTCGTTGTCGACGCCGCACCGATGGTTGAGCGCCGTTGCTTCTACTAGAAGAACAGGGAAAAAAGGGACAAGTAAAAAAGGGAGACACACACAAAAAAGCACCCAGGCTGCGCAAAAGGATGTGGCAGGGGAGGCAAGGGCACGCTCAAAGACCGGCACAGCTGCGGTAGCTGCGCAGCTCTAGTGGAAGCAGCAGCAGCACGATGCGACAAAAAACAACACACACAGACACACATGAGAAGAGCAAGCGTGGACCCCAAAACAAAAGACGCACTCCTCTCCCTTCCTTTCCTTCCTATGGACGATGGGGAGAAAGAACGCTGGCCGGATAAAGTACCCCATCTACAGGACAAGAGTTCTTGCCTCGGTTCTTCTCGTTTCACTTTGTTCTCTTGCCAAGCTTGTTTGCTCATTTGTTTGTCTTCGCGTTCTGCGTACTTCTCGCCGGATAAAAGGCGGGGTGGCCGGATTCCTGTACCGCTCTATGCGAGCTTCACCGCTGGCGGCTAAGATAAAATAAGAATACACGCACACCCAGAAAAAGAACTAAGGGAGGCACGGGGACCGAGCGGACGCTGCCGCGCACGCTGGACGGGCGAGCCAAAGGAAGAAGGTGGCATCTTCGTCGTCTTCGACGACGACGACGACGACGTTGTGCAAGAAAAGCTCGCACGCACGAACGAGAGAAGTTGGGAGGAAAGCAGTGAGGGAAAAAAGTGAGTGGGGAGAATCCCTGTTGGGGAAAAAAGCTAGATTGCAGCGAACGAAACAGAGATAGAGAGATGGAGTGAAAAGAAGTGAACGAGAGAACGCCCGGGCGATGAGATAAATAATAAACGAAATATCTAGAAGAAGGGGTCCTGGCAGAAGAAGATGAAAAAAAGTGAAACGTGCCCAGCCGAAGGGGAGCTGCGTTCTTCTTTTTCGTTGGCTGCTGGAAAAGGGGGTGGGAATGCAATCTCCTGCGTGCTTTGCTGCTGCGCAGCGAGCGAGCCTTGAGGGTGCCTTTTAATTAAACGCAAGGTTGAAGACGTCGCTCTGGAGCCGCCCCGTGCCTCGGCGGCGTTGCTACCGCCGTCGCCTTCGTTTTTGCTTCAAGCAAGGCTCGCCTGCTTGCCCGGCTTCGGAAACGAAGCCGCCTGTGAACAACGACCCCCCTTACCCCCTACACAGAGCTTTTATCTTATGTTTTAAGAAAAGTAGCGGAGAGGGTGTGCAAGAGAAATCTGTGGGGAACTGTAACGGAGCAAACAAGGGCACCCTTTAACGCTTGGAGTGGGCTTCCTCGAGTGTATTAGCGGAAGGTATTAGCCTCTTTTTAGCGCTGCGTGAGCTGTACCAATTGTCACGAAAAGTAGCAAAGTGGCACAGATTTTTTTCTGGGAGCTCCAGAGAAATGGATTCCACGTGGATCTGTTTATGATAATCTTGGTATTGCTCGTGAAGCGCAGGTGAAATTGTTTAAGGCGAGTGAAAAGAAGTAGAGAAGGGAGCGAGAACTGAGAAATCTTTGACGCTTTTATTTTTGTTTGTACCCAAGTATGTTTCCTCGCCTCGAAAGATGGGATTAATGTAAGATACGAGTGCGTACCTAATATTGTTTTTATTGCTTCGGGTGTTAATGTAGATGAAGGAACTCGATGTTACAAAAATTTTTTTTCCCCGAAAGGAAAGACGCTAATATTGGATGTTTCAATGGTTGCGATCCTGTTAAACGGTTGAAAGAATTTTTCGGCACATGTTACCCGTGCGGTGACACTGAGAAAGAATGTTTTGTTACAACTTCAATAGCTAAATTTGTTACCGGATGATTTTTCGTAAAGTTTGAGTAGTGTGGTATGACCAGAGTCCCCCAATACTTTTAAAGGTATTGAAAGAATGTAGCATGATGCTACTTGTACTACAACGTAGTAGTTTCATTGGAGGTACACATACTCACAGACCTCTAAAGCGTACACCACCTAACTTCACTGCCCCCTTACCGCTTCTTTTTATTCCCACACAATCACTAGTGGTTCTAGTTTTTTTATATTAGTGCAACTCTGCATGGCTTTGTAGAGCAATCGGTATGCTTATAATTTCGTCACTTAAGATGAATGACTGCCGGTGGCTGGAGCCCGGTGTTGTCGTGTAGGTCAGAGGTAACAGCCACTGAAACAGCATAAAGGTGAACCAAGTCAGTTCATCGCCCAGTGTCGCAAGGGAGGTAAGGTGCCTTTTTATAGACTTTGTTTGTTGATGAGCATGAACTCGTTGACGTTAGGGCTGTACAAGTAGACTGACAGGTTAAAAGGAACAAGAAGAAAAAGTGTGATGGAGCTCTTTCTTTTATCGCAAATAACACTCTAAGAAAAAAAAGAGTATACAGAGAATAGTTCCGCCACACAACAATAATCATCTGAATTGCTCGCATTTCCTTTCTTGAAAACCCGGCGCTGGCAACATTCCTGTCGGGGAAGCTATTCCATACTGATAACACTTGCGCCGTTCACAACCACAAACTACCGGAACCATTGTGATTGCCCGAAAAAAAAAATACTGGAAGTGGATGACAATTATTGTTTTGTAGCACAAACACTCCCCAAAATACTCGATTTTTTAGAGTGAACAACAAATTAATGGAGGCGAATTACACAGAAAGGACAAACAAGAACAAGCACTGATTCTTGTTCCTAAAGAAAACAAAAAGAAAAAAAAGAAACAAACCCCGAAGAATTTGCGCATGCTCTGTACATTCACGTGCTTTATGTATATATTCATGCTTAGTTCGAAAAAGCTTAGTTGAAAATCAATTATTGATCTCGTCACTTCTTTCTATGGGTCTCGTCTTGTTTTTCGCGCTTTTTTTTGCGAAGCATTCGTGTAAACTACCTCAGCTAATGACTTTTTTTTCATTTTTTGCCAAATACCAGAAATTACATCTTCATTGACAGCAGGCCAGTCGAAAGCTTGATTGTTTTTTTTTTGACAGCATAACTATTTTAAAAAGACAATAAACTTCCCGAACACGATGCTAATGATCGGCACACAGTTCAGCGACTTGTCGTATTACGAGATAATTCATATGAAGAAATGAGAGACGAAATAGAAGTGGTAAAGGAACGCGCTCACAGTTAGTCAGCCCTGGGTTATGTCTAGCGCCAGCCATACTGCGATGATAAACATGTGCAACTTTCAGCATCACTTGAACGCCCAAAAAATCACATAAACGCCAAACTTGCCAGATTAAACAGCTGACTGGTCATTTTTGGAGGTTGGGACGAATAGGCTCCTTCAGTTTTTTTCTTTTTTGTAGAAGGGAATTAGTAAATCTGTAAAGCTTTCATGAATGCGTGCTGTTTCGAATTGTTTTGGAACATTAGTAAGCACTTCACCGCCATGTGACCGCTGCGGACACTTTCAAAAACCCCACTAAAAGCAGCACACTTTATTGTACCAAGTTTCTGACTTGAGAGATCTGCGTATCTAATGTTGGGTTTTTTTTCTTCTTTTGGTCGCATGTGTACGTGTCTTCAGTGCTCAACACACTTGTAAAAACTTTGAGTCCACTCATATAGCAATCGTCGTCGCCTTTCCTTCCTTTACGTAGTGACTGCCTATAATGCATGCTTTCCATAAAACGCTAGTTGAAGGTAGAAACTTTCCTTCTCTTCCCTCCCTCTTCCTCAGATTACTGTGTTTTTCGTTTCCCTGCACAGAGCAGACAACCACGCTCAACATCGTTAACATTAACGTATTTCTCTTACGTCTCTCTCTCATGCGCAGTCTCTCCCTTCCTTTCCTTCGATTTGGCAAAGCTTTGTTATACAAACCTGCATGAACTTTGATATTTCGTGCAATACAAACTTTTTTAACAGTTAATGTTACCGTTTCAATCGTTGAGGTTTTCACGTATTTCGCAAGTATGCTTCTTCTACCACAAGCATGCTCAGAAAGAAGCACGCTCTACAGGAGGAAGTTGGGGTTTGTAACCAGCAGTAGTGTGATGAGGAAATCGAAACAAGGTACGTTGTTTTTATCGTGCTAAAGGAAAAAAAAATGCCTTTAAAACACCGGTATCATTCAATTTACGTGTGGTAAAATGTTGATAATAGAGCGTAATGTGGACGAACAGAAACAGACGCCATGAGAGTGAACTTGGTAAACGTTGCATTCTCTATGAATGTGAATACTTTTCATACATTAGCTGTGAGAATTTTATTGATAGCGGAGTGCTATAATTATAAATGACCATTCCAGGGCACGATAACATATTTTCTAAATAGTGACACTCACTGGTCTGAGCAATTTTAAACAAGTAATTTGATTGATTTTTCGGGTTTAACGTCCCAATTAAACACGTAATTTGAATTCACTGATAGCCAGACTGAGTTTTAGTTGCAGCCTTTCGATCTATAGCATAGAGATAGGTAATTTTTTAATTAAATGTATATAAGGAGAGGTTGGTGCGAATGTGTGGCGCCAGCTACTCCTCTTCTCTTGCACAAAAGTCGACATCGCACATTTTGTAGCAAACACAAGGCTATACATATGTACATATCACAACACTTGCACAATGAGTTCGCGTTTTTCAACACTGAGTGTCCACACCACACAGAAATGTGTCCACACTACATAGAAATGTGCCCACACCACACTGAGTTTGTAAAAACACAGGTAATCATGCCAGTTTAAGTGTTCACACAAAATGTGAAAGTTCAATTAATGTCTAAGGTGATCTTGTCACTTAAATACTGAACTATTTTCAGAAAGGTTGTCTCAAAAATATCGTATTGAAACACAAAAATACCATTTTGAAACATACCGGTTAACAGTTAGGTGATCATTGCGCGTTTGCAAGCCACATGGTGGAGCTTCCAATTCACTGTTATGAACAGTTAGGCATGATAATAGTTATTTTCGATTTTATTCAATCTAAGTTTATTTTTTTGTTGAAGAAATTGCGTGTGTTACCGAATATGAAGCATAATATATTTATAGAAAACAAATGTGACTTTTTAAGAAATACAGTTGAAAACAGGCGAAGCAAAATAGTGAGATAAAGAAACATTTCACATTCTCTTTCTGTAAATGCTGTTTTTACACAGGGCATCCATCGGTGGGTACTGACTCAGTCGCTTTTTCATTAATACATTTGCGAATTATCGATACAACAGGTAAAATGGATACCGTTGAGATACATTTATTGACGGCAAGAACCAAGCTGACTGATATGCAGGAGTGTTCAAAACAGTTTTAGCAAGAATGGAAGTACGGCTGCCAACTCTCGCCCCACTTCACCCCCCCCCCCTCCCAAAAAAAAAGGAGAACGCTTAAGACTGTTCGCATCGCCTTGTCATTGGCTCACTATGTTTTGCTTTTCAGTTGACACTTCAATCATGCCGGGAAGAAAAGAACATCTATATGCGGGACACCGACCATTGTAAACTCTGCTAAGGGGGCTATTGCAATTGCAGTCGCGGAGTGCACATAGGACGTGTGCAAGGCGATATATTCATGGAAGCAGCTGCGCTTGGTTGATGTTCTGGCTTATAAGGAGCGCTTTGTACTGGGTTGCCCGCTTTAACCAACGCAATGATTACTCTATTTAAGTGGCGTGACGCATTGGGCGATTCTATAACACTTCTGCTACGCACTTTTTACATGAAATTATATCGAAAATTCGTCACTTCATAATGGCATCATAACATTACGCTATATAATGACGTAATAACTGGTATTTGCATGAAGCGCGGCGTTCATGGCGCACGGCGCAAAAAGCTTTTAACGCCGCCAATTTTGGAAGCAGTTCAAAGTCGCACTGCTTCAGAAGCTTCAGAAAGCTTTAGAAGGCTGGTTAGGTGCAATCGATGCATAGATTGAGAAGCTGAAGAAAATGGCTTTTGCCTTTGAGGCCCCAAAGGCGATCGAACAAGGGACCCTATGAGTTTCGCGTGATCCTTTGACAACTATTTCGTAGTACACCACTCACATCCTTTCTTCGCCACCTTAAGGCCTCCTGTCACCGCCACCACCGCCCTTATCCTTGACACCGGGTGTCCAAATTCTAAACCACCAGTAATGGCGTTTTCGGACTAACAGAAGCCGATCTCGAAGGCGGTATCTTTCTTTAACACTGAATAATCTGGATGGGATCACAGGAGCCATAAGCACGTCACGGCCATCGTGTTTTTGGTATCGCTCATTACAACTTCTTCCATCCCGTTTGACTTCGATGCTTGCTCCCAAATCTCACAGGCTGCTGAGTGTTTTGGGAAGTCATTGGCGTTCATAGCCAATGAAGGTTAGTAACTCTCCTGAAAAGGTAATAAAGCTTAAACGAGCTCATTTTTGTCTTACCTAATCAGTGAATTTCCTCACCGGTTCATCCTTCTGCTCAATGTCATCATGTAGTGTCATCATGCCTGATGTGAGCACACAGAGACTGGAAGCCTTAAAGAAGAAGGAAGGCATACGTGTAAAACAGCTCTAGTATGCCACGTAGAACTTGCTTGAGACATACTGATAGGTTAGTTGCTTCACGAGGACGTAAGGCATCGTGCATGAAATACGAGGTTGAATTGGGCTCATAGACATAGAACTAAGCGCTGAACCTCAACTGCTGTTTATTGCTGTCAAACAAGTTAACGTACTGTCTTGTCAACGCATGCACTGAATCGCTTGACCATAACTATAAAACAGAGGCATACATGTTCAAAAAAAAAGTCAGATGCACAAACTTGCAAAAAATGGCTTAGGTTCTTTCATTGCTCATTTGTGATGGCTTCCTGTATACCTGACTCAATTTTGCAGCTTGTGCAGTCCAGCTTTCCTTAAATTTTGGGTCCAGTGATTCAAGAAATGCGTTTGAGAGAGTACGTTAGCTAGTTTGACAGCAATAGGACCGCAATAAATGGCAGTTGAAGCTTAGCGCCTAGGTCTATATAGAAAAAAAAATGTGTCTAAATGTGTCTGGGAAATGTGCCTGCGTCCGTTTCGTCGTTGTCTTTCACACACGCTACCATAAATGGGCTAATATGTACAGCGGCGATTACAAAAAAAAAAGAGGTGCTTGTGTTACATTGAAAGTCACAGTGCTACCGTTCTGAGGTGCGTGAAACGTCAACGAAAGAAGAAATGAGATGTTCCACGATGCTCCATCTTCCTCACGGCGTTTCCCTTTTTTCTTTTTTTTTTCATGTGAAACGATACGTGTTCATAACGTCTTCTTTTTTGGTCCTTGACAGCGCTCAGAAATGACAAGTAATAAAAAAAGCAACACATCGATGTGACCTGAAGCTCTCATACGCCAAGTCAGATTATTAACACTAATACATTCTGTAAAGTCTCTCCCCCCTCTCCTCCCCCAGTCACCTCCTAGATGTTGCGCCTTTGGGAGATGCCGGAAAATCTATGAATATACGCTAATTAAAAATACAAATTAACCACGAATTTACGTTAGATCAGATGTAATTACAATGACAACTTTTGAACACCGCTCTTGAAAGGCGACGGGCGTGTCTCGAGCATCAAGGCGAAACTAGTACCTCTTTCTGGATTCTTGAAGCCATCTTAAATTTTGGTGCTCGAAGAGCAACAACGAAGGCGAACTAGAAGAGTGCGGACGAGTAGGCTGGGACGTTAAGATAGAAAAGAAAAGCAAGAAGAAGTACAGAAGGAGTTACTGAAGCGTGTTAAGAAAACCCGGAGCGTAACACACCGCTAACATGGGCGCTACGGACAGGATTACTCAGAGGAGAAGACGAAAAAAAAAAGAAAACAGAGAAGCGAAGATGAAAAGCAACTTCTGAGGGAAGAGAAAGGGAAAGAAAAATAGGATGAGAAAGTGATAACAAAATTTGGTGCGATAGGCGGGAATGAAAAGCGATGCTAAACAGGAGGCTGGAGGTAATTAAGCCGTCGAAAGTAAAAGAACAAGAGTGACGGCGGCAAGTTTGGATCTGTGCGCCGACCGAGAGTGGTGTTGAGACGGTGGTAGTGAAAGAGGGCGAGAGAGAAAGATAGAGGAGAGTGGTGGTATAAGTTCGAGGGGAGGTGCCTAGGCATAGGCAGATGCAAAAATATAAAAACAACTAAAGACGAAACAAAAACATATTACACACCACGCTGAAGTGAAATGCATGAAGCTGAGAGGGGAAAGGCAGGGGCACAGAAAAAAAAATTGCCTCGGGAGTCAGTGCCAGAAGCAGCAAGTAAGCACCACAGCTACTCTCATTAGGACGGTGAAGGCACAAAGTTTGGGGATTTTCGGTAGCCGCTTCGCCGAAAGTACAACAACAAGCAAGCTGAAAGTACTGCAGAGGTCGGTAGGACCGAGAGGAACAGGGGTGGCCCGAGGAACGGAGGTCGCATTGGGGAAGGAGGAACGCGAAGATGAAGAGGGCGAAGGTTTTTTTCGTTGGGCGACGACTGCAGTGTGTAATAGAGCGGGTAATAAAGAGCGTAAAAAGTCTCGAAAAAGATAAGTAGAAGTAGCAAAGAAGCAAGCAGATAGCGACACGTGTGTGCCTAAAAGTAAGAAATGATGTAGAGGTAATTAAAGTAGTGCCGAGCAGCGCTGCCTTCGAGTGGTCCTAGGATGCGGTGGAGTCAGGAGGAAAGCTCAAACGAATCAAATGAGGGTCACTGACGATCCGGAAAACTGCAGGTGAGGCTCGATGTTTCGAACTCAAATTAGGCTAAATAATGGTTCTCGTGACGCGCTATAGCACCTTTGAGTATAAGGAAAAACGCCAGGACCCTCTTTGAACCTGCCAGGCGAAGTGCGGTACTAAAAAGATAAACTCGAGCTCTCATCTCTGCCCATCCGGGACATAAATCCAGGAGGGTAATCAGGAAGAAGGCCACGTGTTTACTTCTTCGAGGTCGCTACAGAGAGGTACTTGAAAGAAGTTTCGTGCAAGCACGCTTCTTCTATGTAATGAAGGTAAAGTGTGAAGGTAAACAATGCCCTGTCGGCGTATGGGACTCTCAAATAATGGGGAGCGCTTCGATTGTTTATACACCACTCTTCGCTGTTTAGTTTTCTCCCATTTTTCTTTATTTTCTTTTTTCTGACAATGGAAGGACTGCACTTCTTTTGTCATGAATATCGGAGTAGCAAGACGGACAGTGTACTTATTAGGAGCCAGTTTTGCATTACTGAATGAGTCGCTGCTGTAATTTCCGTTCACATGCGACGCGAATTCGAGAAATGCGCGACTAAGGGGTCTTGAAAGCTGAGGACAGTAAGAGACACCGAGACTTTGAGATGATTAAAAAATACATGGAGAAGCTTCCAAGAGGAAGTCATCTGACGCTAAACAAGGGTAAATATAGATCGATGGGAAAGGTATTTGCACCACAGGAGACTTAAAGTTAGATTACAATTAAGACCAAGATTGCTGTGGAAATGATGATGATAAACAATGTTGGGGATACTTTAATGACGGTTTGAGTCACGTCGATGTAAAATACTAGTAAGAAAACTATGAAAGTGTCTAGAATTTGGGTAGGATAGAAATTTATTAGCGGAGCCTTCGATTAACGGTAAACGAAAAAAAGAGATGAAAGTGGTGATGCCTTAAGTGTTACGCAGAGAAACAGAGTCCTTTGTAACAAACTCTTTTGCTAGGAATGGTGCATACAGCAGCGTTTTGTTTACTTCCTCGGGCCCTATTTGTAATCAAAGCGAAGCTCTTGCTTGACACTTGATTCGTCACTTCTAATGGTCCATTCTACTTCAGCTCTCGAACTTAAACACACCTGCAGTTACTTTGTAAGGGTGCGTTTTTCAAGCCGGAAAATCGCAGTCAAGAAACGGGCCCGCGAAACTCACAGAAAAAACAAGCAAGGGTATCAATTGAACGCGTATTCATTCTTTTGTATATATTAGCGTCGCAGTTCTAGTTTATTGGCTTCGCTAAAAATAAATGGGGTGAATTTTGCGACACATGCTTTGTTTCAGTTCGCGCTCAACTCATGTGAACTCTGTTACGCCTTTTAACGAAATAAAACAAAGAATTCTCGTATTTGGTGTGGCACAAGACTGGCTTTCGCATGTAAGACAGGGAAGTTTATGGCAAACTGGTAACCAGTTCAGATGAGTACAACTGTCTGGTGTAAGAAAATCACTTCAGCGGCGCGTACAAACAAGAAAACATAGACACGATGTAACACAAAGCACTTCGATATCCTCAAAAAAATTGCCCGCAGCTTCCCTCGGGGGAACACTGAGGAGGATGCGGAAGCATGTAATTGGTTAATGGGGGTTAAATTGCGACTTACTTGGGTCGATGGCTAAATTGGTTAACGTGGTTGTGAAATGGGGTGTTAAATGAGTGAACACGTACGGCACGTATGCGAAAGGGCGGTGTTTTATTTATTGCGACGAACCAACGGACGAGCGGCAACTGAGCGAGCGAGCGCCGACCTTGAGTATATATACAGCGCGACGGTGCATGCGCTGTCAGCTGTCGAATGTTCTCGAAGGAGAAGCGCGCGCGCGGCACAGATGGCGACGGCGCGACGGCGCATGCGCTGTCAGCTGTCGAATGTTCGAGAAGCGGTGCGGACGGCGCAGACGGCGCACTACAAGGCGCGAGTATAAGATGCTTCCGCATCTAATATGTTGAACGATTTTGAGTACTTCGTACTCAACTATGGGAGAGCACTGAGCCGTCCCGCTAAAACAGTTTAGTGGCTGGTAACAGAGTTAGACACATGCCTGAATACACAGGCATGGTTCAGTGTGCACCGACGCTCGCGTAGGTTTTAAATAGCTAACTTTACCGTACAAGCTCTTGTTTGTGTTACTGGTTTCCGTACCAATACTTTACCTTCCTGGTGCATTTAATGTGAAACTTTGACCGTTTTAACTCGGACACATGTATGCTTTTGAAGTGCAACAAATAACCTTATACTTGATGAACGCGTGAATATTGCAGTAGCAGAGAACGAGTGATTATTGTATCAGACGTAATGAATTAGCTCAACTAAGGCGGTGCGGACGGCGCGGACGGCGCGGACGGCGCACTACAAGGCGCGAGTATAAGATGCTTCCGCGTCTAAAATCACGAATCACGAATCACTTAGTGTGTTTAGAAAAAGGTGTTAACAATTTAGAGTACATGGTACTCTACTATGGGAGAGCATAAAGCCCATACGACAAACTGCGATAAGCTTCGTTAGTAGACGTCCTTAGTTTTTAAGCTTAAAAGGTAATCATGGGAAGATAGTAACATAAGTAGTATGTTACGCTATACGACCCTGTAATGGTAACAGACTGTCTAAAATAATCATTATGATGCCAGTTGTTTTTTTAATTCTCCTATGGTTTATTGTGGGAAACAAGAAACTTAACTTTATTCGCGCTCTATAAATGTTAATATAAAATGGACTTGTGCAAGGGTTTATGATAATTTGTTCTTATTACGTCGACACAAAACACTCCTTTTCGAATGAGCCATTCGACTAATCGCTTAAAACGCGGTGGTCGGCGTGCCTGTTTACGGCTGGGTATGGCTTTGCCATTATTCTAAAGTGGAAGAAATTTGAAATCACGCTCTGTTTTTCTGTACACCCGACTTAACTATTTCACAAGCTATGTACGAAACTGTGTACATCTCTTGTTCTTGCGATTTGTAACGACTAGGTGCTAAGAGAGAGCAACACACACTCAGTTTTGGAGGAGTTTAACCTTCTGCCTAACAAATATGTCATCATTTAGCTTCATTTTGCAGTTCACTGTTGTATATTATCAGTCTGCTGAATGGACTACCCTGCTCGACGAGTTGTTAGACGCGCCCCTGCCGTGAGCCACATAAAGGGTAAAATTTCTCTTTCCTCCAAGTGTACATACCTGAAAACAAGTTCGCTATATATTTCGTTGTATCAACGCAAAAAAGAGGGGGGGGGGGGGCTCGAGTGGCATAACAATAGATATTTATTATAAATAATTTAAAATTAATACTGCAACACACACAAAATGACACATTATGAGAATCGTTTTGTCGCAATAGAATATTGAGTGCCTTGAAATTGGGCTGTGTTAATTTGATTCATTCACAAACAGTTCTTCATAGATGCCTTCTAAATGGGCCAACCTGAACCTCTTCCTAAATCAATCAATCAACCGATCAATCAATCAATCAATCTTTTTTCTTTGAGTGAGGAGGAGGTGCCTCAAAAAGCCTCAGTGTCGGAGCTTTGCAACGGAGCTCAGTATCAGAACGGCTTTTGTATCGCAGTCTATACTGCTTCCCGAATTGATCAACATAAAAAAATTCTTGAATCCGCCAAGAACGAGGAGAATTGTGGAATTGCTCTTGCGCTTTAGGCGCGCGAAAGGGTTGGTAAAAATAGTGACACACCCGGAGTGGAATTCACTCGCTATTTGCGGGCAAATATCTCTACGATCCACAATGTACGATAAACTCGGAACATGAACACACCGACCAAAAGTGTCGTCGCTATTGAAAAACAAGCTAACAGAACATGGCTGTTCACACAAGTCGTAATAACAATCACTTATATCGACTCGTTATCCTAGAACATTTCATATTTCTTGCTCCTAATAAACGTAGATGGCGCAGATAGAAAATGGCTCCCCATCAGAAAAAGAACTTTCATTTTTAGCTTCATGACTATGTGTATCGGTAGCGCACGGACCGCTTACACTGTCAGTGTTGTGTAGCGAAGCATATCCCCTTTTCTTTATGTGGACGAGGTCCATTGCTGCTCAAGTAAGAGCATGGTCTTTCACATAGCGTGCTTGTTGATTCGGCATCGGCTGGACTCGTGATGTGTCTACGCGCAATAGATTTGGCCTGCTTCCGTCTGAGACGGGATACTTTTCAGAGGCATTTGACGTTTATTGCGCTCTCCTCGCTTCCGAGAAGTCTGAAGTAGAGGCTGCAGTCTTCTGAGTTTTTTTTAGTTTTTTTATAGCGAAACCTGTTATAAGATCAGAACACAGTTCACGCGCGGTGCCGTAGTTGTCCACCGCCACCGCTGCCAGTGTCTGTAAGCAGCATATAAAAATAAAAAGAAATTGCGTCGAAGGTCTTTGAGAAAGAATATCGTCTTTAAAAGTCAGTAAATAAAAAAAACACCACGACGCAGTGAGATTCGAACCTAGGGCCTGTGCACGCTAGCGCACTGATCCACGCTGGTGCTTGAAACTTGTTTGCGAACTTGCCTTAGGCTGGCTTGATGTCGGGAACGGAATCACGTAAATATGAATAGAAAAGCGTTTTAGGACATCAAAGAAACAACCAGGTGTCACGCGATGAGAATTGTGTAACGAGTGAGTGGGTTGTCCAATGCTCCAACTCATTAGAAAACTTGTCCTTTTCTACCCAATAACTGTAGCTCATAGCCACTTAGTGTTTCATCGCCGTCAGCCACTGTATGAAAAATGGCACAAAATTCTTAGCAAGTGTGTAGTTGTGTAGCGGATACAACTATTTTGAGAAGAATTACGTAGCAGAGCATAGTGAATGCTGGCCTACTACACGGACGTTATGACTATATATGGCATAGGGGGTACCCAGCAAGTATGCATGTAGCAGTTACCTAATGAGTGTTTAGAAAAGGCCCTGAAAGAACTCTCTTTCAGCTTTCGCTATGACTGTGATGCGGGTTTCACACAGGCCTGGCGATTTCTTTTTTTTCAAAACTTCGGGAAAAATCTCAGTCACAGCATTCAAATAGAGCGCACGATTCTTTTGGGTGTGTAGCAGGGCGTTTTCCTGGTAATCTGTGTTATACGCTGCAGATATCAATTCTGAAAACTGCTTTTCGCACGCATGGTCAGTAGGCTGAAAACTTCGATCTGCTCTCGGAATCAATCACCTGTCGACATTTATTTTAACGTCCTGGTTCATTCAAGCCTTGAAAGCTGACACACTCTGTCCAAGTCCCATACACCGACTTGCAATTTCGGACAAAACACTTTTGCCCCTTTTAGTGCACAGCCAGCGGGAACACTAGCTAACGCCCCGTCGCAGTGGTCTAGTGGCTTAGGTACTCGGATGCTAACCCGCTAGTCGCGGGATCGAACCCCGGCTGCTGCGGCTGCATTTTCGATGGAGGCGATAATGCCGTTGGCCCTTATGCTCAGATTTGGATGCACGTGAAAGAACCCCAACTGGTCGAAATTTCCGGAGCCCTCTACTACGACGTCTCTCATAATCATATGGTGGTTTTGGGACGTTAAACTCCACATATCAATCAAACACAGCTAACGGGTACTCGGCGTCATATGCAGCGCAGTGGTGTATTTTGCGTACATTCCAGAATGTAGTTCGAGTGAAAATTGAACATAGGCTTTCTGCGTGACAACTAATTGTTTTACCCTGGAGATACGCCACTACATGCGGCTACTTCAAAACAGAAAAAAAAAAACACTATATGAACCGGAAGGATGGCAGATCGGGCTAGTTGTGGCTCCATGATGAGAATCGCAACATTGTTGTCCGCTGTGTTGCTTTACGTGCTATTACGATTCTGATTTATGAATGCCATGTAGTGGGAAGTTCGTCCATAATAATGTAGTAGTGCTTGGCAGAAGCGTAGAATCGTACCAGGCGCCTAAACATGTGAACTGCACAATGTGCAGTTCACATGCTTCGCGTGTTGCACAATAGCTTCGCCTGTTGTCATGCAGGCGTAGTAAGCCCCTACCTGATTCGCAAAAGAAAGAATTACGGGGCGGTGGGCACTGCACAACTGTACTTACCGCAGGTATTCTAGAATATTTCTTTTAAATGCGAAACATTTCTTAGCGAACTCTGGTGACTTTGAGCGTATCTATCTATCTATCTATCTATCTATCTATCTATCTATCTATCTATCTATCTATCTATCTATCTATCTATCTATCTATCTATCTATCTATCTATCTATCTATCTATCTATCTATCTATCTATCTATCTATCTATCTATCTATCTATCTATCTATCTATCTATCTATCTATCTATCTATCTATCTATCTATCTATCTATCTATCTATCTATCTATCTATCTATCTATCTATCTATCTATCTATCTATCTATCTATCTATCTATCTATCTATCTATCTATCTATCTATCTATCTATCTATCTATCTATCTATCTATCTATCTATCTATCTATCTATCTATCTATCTATCTATCTGCCTACAACTTTTAGCTCTCCTGGCCATTTCGATAATGGTATCCACACCAAACTTGGTATGGCATAACATGACTATATGACGAGCATATTTGACTAGTGATATCATGAAAATTTTGATATCTATGTTATTAATGTCACAATTTACATTTCATGGTCCTGCAGCTCTTGCGGTGGTGTCGTTGACATGGCATGCTGCAAAACTGGTACGGTATGACATGATTGCATGGCGAACACAAGCGACAGACCTTGACATGAAAATCATGACATGCGTGTTATTTAACAACATGACTACGTGCCTCGCTCATGTTGCGCTCGCGGCCGCTTCGCTAGCGTCACATATACAAAATTTAGTATTACGGTACGTGAGTGAATGACGAAGGTTTCTAACTGGTGCAAACATGATAGTCATGAGATGCGTGTCATGTAACAACATGACTCCACGCCACCCTCATGATACACTGGCGGCCGTTTCGCTAGCTTCACTTATACGAAATTCGGTATTGCGGGACGTGAATGGATCACAAAGGTATGAGACTGGTGCAAACACGATAAACATGAGAGGCTTGTCATGTAACAACATGGCTAAATGTAACGCTCTTGATGTGCTCGCAGCCGTTTCACTAGCGTCACATATACCAAAATTGGTATTACGTGACGCGAATGGACGACATAGGTAAATGACATACAAACATGATAATCACGACATGCGTGTCATGTAACAACATGACTACATGCCACACTCATGATGCACTCGAGGCCATTTCGCTAGCTCCACATATACCAAATTTGGTGTTACGTAACGTCAATAGAGGACGAAGGTATGTGACTGGTGCAAACATGATAATCATGAGACGCGTGTCATGTAAGAACATGACAACATACCGCGTTCATAGTGTGCTTGCGGCCGTTTTTCTAGCTCCACATATATTAAATTTGGCATCATGTGACGTGAATAGATGACGAAGGTAAACGACACATTCAAACATGATAATCATCGTATAAAAGTCGTGTACGGCATACCCTCCACCTCGTAATGTTGTGCTGACTTTAAAATGACATATCGACGTTTTTCATTTGTGCTTCGCATATCATCGATTTCTACTGTAGCCCCACCGCGGTGGTCTAGTGGCTAAGGTACTCGCCTGCTGACCCGCAGGTCGCGGGATCGAACCCCGGCTGCGTCGGCTGCATTTCCGATGGAGGCGGTAATGTTGTAGGTCTGTGTGCTCAGATTTGGGTGCACGTTAAAGAACCCCAGGTGGTCGAAATTTTCGGAGCCCTCCACTACGGCGTCTCTCATAATCATATGGTGGTTTTAGGACGTTAAACCCCACATATCAATCGATCAATCGATTTGCACTGTACGTGGGATCTGCCAATTTTTTGGTCAATAACATTCACAGCTGTGGACTCCCACTGGCGCTCAGTTAACGAATTTCCTTTGCAATAATAAAAAAAATACTTCCTAACAAGTAGCTGTAGTTCAGGCTGCTAACTCAATACTCTATTTTTATATGAATACCCGACTTTCTTTTTTCGTCTTTTTCGCCCCTTTCCAAGTGGAAACAAATTCATCTGCCCACCAGGTGTTTTTTTTTTTAAAGCGGGCTTCTCCTTTGGCTTTAGTGCACGAGTGACTGCCCACTTGCAGAAAAAAATAAAATCGTTTTCTTTCGAAGAAACCTCATTCACTCCTTGCCACAACCTGGTTTTTCGAAGACGCAATATAGAGTGTCTTACATCTCTCCGTTTCGCCAATTATCCATCGATAACTGTAATTCAAGAAATGAAAAGAAATAACTTTTTACCTTGGTCTGAACTTTCCTACAGATTGTTGTCGTTACCCCTAAGAAGCTTACGGAACTCTCATCGGTGACTGCGATTTCGCTACGAATGAAACCTATTTTATTACTGTCTTTCACTTTGCTGCTCGCACTTGTTTTGTATTCTCTAAATATTTCTGGATCTAATCGAGTAAACTCCAGTTATTGCGCCTTTGTTCCGCATAACTTCAAATCTCAGCGTTATGTGTCTTTGTGACCGTTCATCAGGTCCTATATGCTTCTATCATAAAGCCTAATGACCTGCTGAGCACGCACTGCGAATGTTAGTTGGATTATTTTTCACGGGAAAGGGTTTCCCGAGGCGCTTTTAAATCATAGCTGCGTGGGTATTTGTCAGTTTCAGTCCCAAATGAAGTGCATCCTCAGCGGATGGTCTCACGGTTAGACCTTTCCCTTTATCTGCTTCATAGAACTCCGACCATAGCAAAGCATGATGGTTACACCTCACAATACCAGGAGTCTAACTTACATGCTCTTTCACAGCGGCTAAGCAAGAGCTGCTACGGTGCACCAATGTGAATGCTCCTTCGCTTATCGTTATATAGCTCTTCCTATTGTATATATTTTTCTTATCTCAACTAGAGAATAAAACGGAAGTATATTCGGGATGCAGCCCGGTTTCAGTAAAAATGACAGAATTCGATTCAGTATTTTCGATAAAAGAAGAAATTTTGTCATAATTTGACTTTGGATGTTAGTGAATGATAGTGATATTCGTGATGTAATGCGAGATGGTCGCGATTCCTCGTGGTCCTTTTTAGGTATCCATTTCAATGCACAGGAATTTCCATGCATGAGAAAGTGAGAGAATAAGGATGAATAATAAGAATAAGGGCAGGGAGGTTAACCATGACTGAGCCCTGTAGGCTACCTTGCACTGGAGAAGGAATAAGGGGAATAAAGTTTTAGAGCAAGAAGGAGAGAAAAGTCACTGATGCCGTCCAAATAACGGCCATTCTGTGCTTAATCTCACACACGGTGAGTCACACCGGTGTCTCAATCAAATTGGCAGCTTCGTTGCATTACGTAACTTGCATGCGCAGATTTAGGGTGCACGGGGATTTTCAGCTACGTATCGTACACATATGCATTTGTACTTAGGCGCAGCTTATCAACAGGTAGGTTGTACGGTTTGTGCGGTAAATCTCATAGTAATAATTATAAGTGCTTGATGTAAGTGTGAGGTGTGCCATACTAATGGACTCCTCATTAATTTCGACCACATAGGGTTCTTCAGCGCTTACCGAAATATAAGTGCACGGGTGTTCATAAATTGCGCTCCATCGAAATGTGCCTGCCGAGCTCCTCTTTGATTTCAAAAAAATATCATCTACACGCCTGTGCTTCTTTTGCGGGCTGCACTCTTATACTACATGTAATATAAAACTATGAAATATTTCCAATTTTATAGTTGATGCTTCAGTACTCTTTCAAAATATAGATTTGTTGTTCCAAGACATCCTAAATGATGGAACAGTTAGAGGATAATGTGATGGACGTGCGCAACTACAATCAAAAGGAGGTGTTAGTGTACGTTGGACCTCCTCAAAAAATATGAAAGAAAAGGAGCTTTCCCGTCTTGGCGTAAAATGTCCCCCGGTATTCACCATTTCTCGACGTTTTTTTTTGTTCTTTTAGACCACCGTGATCAGTGCTCTCGATCTAAAACCACTTTGTCGAAGCATCAGACACGCCTGTTAAGTATATCGAAGTAGCGGACATCTCGCCCTTCATGCTTCGCGCACTTAATGCTAAATCCCGCGCTTACCATCCCTCTCTTTTTCCAGCGTCATCTCCCAATCGCTGCTCAACACTCCGGGCCCAAATTTCGCTCGAGGTGGGGCGTATTAGCATACGCTGCTTAGCCAAAAAAAAAAAATTGCCAGCTAAATGGGAGGAAAAGTAACAAAAATTCAGTCTTCGTGGTCATTATAAGGACGAGAAGAGATGCAAGCCATCTTCGCCTCCAAGTCGAGGCGGCCTGCTTTTTTTTTATTTTGTTTCGAAACTGCGCGACGGCGATTACGACGCACGCGCAAGCCTTCACGGTCTTCTTCCTGTGCTCTTACATTACTTTGTGCATTCCAGTCTTATTCGCAACTCTCTTCAACTTTTTGTTTCTTTGTTTTTCTTCTTCATGACGTCTTCGCACATCTTATCATCGTTGTCGGCGTCGCTAGGACGCAGAAAAAAAAAAAAACCGTTAGAGCTCCGAGAGAACGGCGGGAGGGGAGGACCCGCTTTAATGAAAAGCGGTGGCGGCGACCACTCCGTAGAAGACGAAGCCAGCCGAGGAACCCGGCAGGCCGTCTTGACGAAGGCGCAGTGCGGCGGCATCACCGCGCGCGAAGCTGTGAAGCTGCTGCGTTTCGCTCATACTATACGCGCCCCTTCGTCGTCAACTGCTTCCCCCTCTCCCATCTCATACCCTTTCCCACAACTCTCTCATCCATAGTGTTTACTCCCTCCTCATTCCGTCGTAGCCGAGGCAAGGCTCACGACGAAGTGCGCTTCTTCCTTCTCACCATCCTCCTCCTGCTCAGTTACGTCCTGACGACGTTCGCAACGACACCAGTGGAAGGACGCAGCAGCGGAGGCGGCGGCGTTTCAAAAGCAACCGCTAGCACGCGCGCGCTCAAGTTTTTCGCTGGGCGCTCGACTCTCGTACGTTTCGCCGCTTAGCGAGCGTGCTATAGCGACCCCGTAAAGGAAAAGAAAAAGTAAAAAATAAACAAATGCGTCGCTCATCTTGTCGCTCCTGCCTCACTCCTTCACTTTTGCCGTATATTTTTCTTTTTTTTCTTCTTTTTTTTCCTTTCTCGAACGTCGTCGTCACAGTGTCAGAGTCGCGCAGCAAAGGCAACAACATAGCCAGTAGTGGATGCGGCGGCTTCGCCGACGGAGGCGCTGGCTCCACTCCGCCTCGGCAACCGCCGACGCACTTGCAATCAGAGCGGAACCTTCGTTACTTGCTTTCTTTCTTTCTCTCGCTCTCCGCTGGTTGCCGGAAAGTTTCTCCTTTCTTTATTTTCTTCCAGCTGGGCAACTCTTTAATCATCTCTCTTTTTTTTTCTCCTCACTTTGCTGCTTCCTCACTTGCCTCTGTGTTTTTACTCTCCTGTACGTCCTTGGGGCCTCTTACGACGAGGAATCAACGGCTCTACTGTCTCCTATTTTTTTCGTTCGCTCGTTCTTTTCGTTTTTCTTTCTCTCTCTCCCCTTTCGCTCCGCAACGACAAACTTTGCCGGCCCACTTTGGGCGTTGTTTCAGGCTGCTTGAGCGGCTGTGATAGTTAAGCTCGACGATGAACGAGAGGGGGAGAGAAAAAATACGAAAAAATACAGACGACACGAACGACGCGACGAGTAGTGCAGATGAAAGGAACGGGCGAAAGTTTGTAGGCAACATTCTTCTGACTTGTCTTTTTTTTTTTGATCGTTGTTGTCGTTGCTGCCGACGTCATTTGATGCTGTAGTAGTTGTTTCTTCTACTTTCGTAGGTGTGCCTCCGCACGTTTGCTTGCTCAGGAGCTGAAAAGAACAAGAAAAAAATATAGAAGGCGAGTGAGGCATGAGAACGTCGTTGGTGCGTCGTCTCTTGCTCCCGTACGTTCATCATGCACGAGCGAGCGCAAGACGCCTGAAGGGTTGAGGTGCGTGGAATGACGTGAGATATAAGCATGGTGATGAAGAAGGAAAAGAAAAAAAATAACAATGGTAGACGCAACTTAGAGCGACAAGTTTATTTTTACTTTCAAGCTGAAGCCTCTCGCCATTGCCGTTGTCTTCGGCTCGAGAGCCATTAGGCTGCGTACTGTCGACTGCAGCAAGTGTTTCCCGACAATCTTGGGAGCTGCGACGCTGTCTTGATATTCCTTTTGCTCCTCTGACAGCTCTTGTGCTAAATTGACAGGTAAAGTGGTGGTATGTTTAGTATCAACGTAGTTATGAGCAGAGCTTGGGTCTCGTTGGCATGCGGTACAACAAATAATAAAGATAAACAAAAGTATTAGGCGTGTGCCACAGACAAACATCTTTCTTCCGCTTGCCGCCAAAAGGAGTTTTACTTCACCATTCGACAAAGCTTAGTCACCAAGCATATGAGGTCACAAACAAAGTACACTAGTAGCACAGAACTGCTTAAACGGGCCATGACAGCCAATTATCGGCCAAGACAACCAATTTTGGATCATAACATTTGTTATGCGGGTTAATCTTCGTGCTTTCACAAATGGTCTGACCAAATTTTACCTCACTTGGTGGAACATTTAGCCTAAATTAAATATTTTTAAAAAAACATGAGAGCCATCTAGGAGTCGGTCAACTCTGGCACACTCGTGAGCCTTGTTGCGAAGCGGACCGATCCCGCCGCTTCCACCACTGTTGAGAAACGGACCGATCCCGCCGCTTCCACCACTGTTGCGAACGACGGGCCGATCCCGCCGAAGCCACCACTGTTGCGTAGCGTATGTTTATCAGCTCGCGACTGCTTCTGCGCAGAGCTGATAAGACGAGCGGACGAGACGACGGTGAGTTAAACAAGGTTTATGTACAGCATATATACAGAAGCGTTACAATTTCGGCACTGGGGCCGACAGAGACTCGAAAAGCCGAGCTCTTCTCTCTAACACATAGGTCAGCTTTTCGCCTAAAACCGCCGACTCACACACATGCCGGCTCTCCGACACGGGGCCTCCTCTCACTCACATAGGACCGCCGATCGCGACGCGCCGCAGGGCTTCTTTTATTTACACCGGGTCCAACCAAAATGTCCAATCAGAAGCGCCGCTGGTCGTCCGGGCAGATTCCGCCAATGGGGCCGCCGCGCCATGCGTCAGACCACCAGGCACGCGGCCGCCGGCTCGCTGTCACGTGCGCCGCTGACTCACTGCACCTGGGCCATAGGGGCGCCGCGCGTGTTCACGCCGTTGAGATGTTCGCGTCGGGCGGGCTGCGGCTGGCCTTGACCCAGATTGCCTTTTTCCGAGGCACGGACGTTTGACGAGGACTCGCTGGCATAACAGCACCCCCGCCGCCAGACAATGCACCGGAAAGACGAGCTGCTTCCACGGGGCTCGGATGTCAGGTGCGCTCGTCCGCCAAGTCCCTCCAGGTTCGCCTCCAGGGCCATGGGGAGAATACAGCTCCAGACTGTTCCGGGAACACATCCCATTTTTGACGACGGATCCCAGCTCCACTGGCTTGTCGCCACAACTTGCTGACCAGCTTCACTCGTCTCTTCTGACCATCTTCGGTTTCAGCACTTGTCGATGGTTCTGCAACTTGCTAAGAACGGTTCGACAACAGACAACACACGACACAAGCAAGTGCCCTCGGTCACCCGACAGAACACCAGACAAAGTATAGTACAACACATACCTATCTACGTGTTTATCGGAATTTTGTTCCCTCTACATCAAGAGGCACATGTGGGACACAAGACTCTTAAAGTAAGAACTTGAATTTTTCACAATTACAACAACGCAACGAATTAGAATACCACATAAAGTTGGCCCCTTGAGAGCACTCTGAACGAGAGCGCTCGGCCCAGGTCGTGATGAGGTCAAAATTTTGCCCCGAATCGCCAGCGAGAAACCGAAAGGTTGAGAAGTTACTAGCTGGAACTCACTGCTCAATGCACCTGCCTTAGCGTTTACCTTTCCTTTATTTTTTTTTTTTGATAGCGAACGTCAAAGTTGCGCTGTGGAGCAACATGCTCCACTTCAGTAACCGGCCACTTTTAGGCGACGATACCTATGCGGCACCAAGAGCGGCTCACACTTTCGACGTTGCACAAGGGAACAACGATACGGCTTGCTACTGATTGACTCCTCACCGCTTAGCTTGATATCGTGTTCGATCACCGTCGTTTCTCCGGGACGGTCCGACAACACATACCCAAACTCGGAAACAATCTTTCTCAGGTCCTCTTTCTCAGGTCCTCCTTCACTTACGCTAGGCTCTAGGTTTATCTGCTCCCGGATTACTTTCGATCCCCCTTCAATTACCTCACTAGAACTCAAAATTTCTGCTTCCTCTTCCTTTGAAGCATTCAACAACAGATTTACGACCGCTTGATGTTGAACGTATGGTTTCATCAAGTTGTAAATTTTGTCCGGCCGCCTTCCTAATTTCACTTCATAATTTGTATCGCAAGACTTCGATAATACTTTGGCGGGCCCTTCCCAATCAACCTCAAGCTTGTTCCTTTTGGACGGCTGCAGCAGCATTACCTGACTTCCTACTTCAAAAGCACGCTTCTTCACCGATTCCTCGTAGTGCTCCTTCGACAGCACTTTTGCCGCGTTTTTCTGGCTTTCCACTAGCGCTTCAATTTGGCTTTCCGCTAGCGCTTCAATCGAGAGATCCTCACGCTGCTCTCGAATGAGCGTCTCTCGATCAACTCTCGGCAGCTCGCTCCAACTTTCCGCTACAGGCGAGAGCGTTGCAACCCTCTCGCTCTGACTCAATGGCGCCATGTCGTCTCCCCCTACCGCGCCGGCCGTGCCGACCGCTTTCGCGACGGGCCGCTCGCGTGACTGCTCACATGACTCATGCGGAAAATTTCCTTTCTGGGGTTCCGTCGACCCGCCGACAAGGTCACTTGAGAGTTCACTGCATTGAACCAGATCAAGCTTCCGCGCTTGCGATCGCGTGAGAGCCATGCACGCTAAGTTGGGGAAGAACGATTTACCCTGCTCTTTGAGAAGCTGCTCTGAGTTGTTGGAGAAAAGATAAGAAAAACGATCATTTAGCGCGGCAGACACAGCCGCTTCGGTGCAAAGCTTACCGAACGGGCCTTCAATGACAACCGTGGCGATTGGTAAGCGAACACTCTGCTCCTCGGCAACTTGCCTGATCCACGCGCATTCTCCTGTGAAATCATCCGGAGACACCAATGAAGGATGTACAACATCCATGGTTGCCGCTGAGTCTCTAAGCGCTCGGCACGTTTTCTTATTTACTTTAATTTCTTGGAGATACGGCTCCAACAACCGCATGTTTTTTCCTGATTCTCGGATTGTTGCGAAGGCAAATTTTTCCTGACAGTTTCTCGCGATGTGCCCTTCCTTTTTACAGTTGTAGCAGATCAGCGGCTTCCGTTTGTTTTCCGGTTCTAATGCCTGTGTGGTAGAAACCTCACTCGATTTCTCCGCTTCTGTTTGCCCTTCCCCTTGTTGAGAAACGGACCGATCCCGCCGCTTCCACCACTGTTGCGAACGACGGGCCGATCCCGCCGAAGCCACCACTGTTGCGTAGCGTAGGTTTATCAGCTCGCGACTGCTTCAGCGCAGAGCCGATAAGACGAGCGGACGAGACGACGGTGAGTTAAACAAGGTTTATGTACAGCATATATACAGAGGCGTTACAATTTCGGCACTGGGGCCGACAGAGACTCGAAAAGCCGAGCTCTTCTCTCTAACACATAGGTCAGCTTTTCGCCTAAAACCGCCGACTCACACACATGCCGGCTCTCCGACACGGGGCCTCCTCTCACTCACATAGGACCGCCGATCGCGACGCGCCGCAGGGCTTCTTTTATTTACACCGGGTCCAACCAAAATGTCCAATCAGAAGCGCCGCTGGTCGTCCGGGCAGATTCCGCCAATGGGGCCGCCGCGCCATGCGTCAGACCACCAGGCACGCCGCCGCCGGCTCGCTGTCACGTGCGCCGCTGACTCACTGCACCTGGGCCAGAGGGCCGCCGCGCGTGTTCACGCCGTTGAGATGTTCGCGTCGGGCGGGCTGCGGCTGGCCTTGACCCAGATTGCCTTTTTCCGAGGCACGGACGTTTGACGAGGACTCGCTGGCATAACAGCACCCCCGCCGCCAGACAATGCACCGGAAAGACGAGCTGCTTCCACGGGGCTCGGATGTCAGGTGCGCTCGTCCGCCAAGTCCCTCCAGGTTCGCCTCCAGGGCCATGGGGAGAATACAGCTCCAGACTGTTCCGGGAACACATCCCATTTTTGACGACGGATCCCAGCTCCACTGGCTTGTCGCCACAACTTGCTGACCAGCTTCACTCGTCTCTTCTGACCATCTTCGGTTTCAGCACTTGTCGATGGTTCTGCAACTTGCTAAGAACGGTTCGACAACAGACAACACACGACACAAGCAAGTGCCCTCGGTCACCCGACAGAACACCAGACAAAGTATAGTACAACATATACCTATCTACGTGTTTATCGGAATTTTGTTCCCTCTACATCAAGAGGCACATGTGGGACACAAGACTCTTAAAGTAAGAACTTGAATTTTTCACAATTACAACAACGCAACGAATTAGAATACCACATAAAGTTGGCCCCTTGAGAGCACTCTGAACGAGAGCGCTCGGCCCAGGTCGTGATGAGGTCAAAATTTTGCCCCGAATCGCCAGCGAGAAACCGAAAGGTTGAGAAGTTACTAGCTGGAACTCACTGCTCAATGCACCTGCCTTAGCGTTTACCTTTCCTTTATTTTTTTTTTTTGATAGCGAACGTCAAAGTTGCGCTGTGGAGCAACATGCTCCACTTCAGTAACCGGCCACTTTTAGGCGACGATACCTATGCGGCACCAAGAGCGGCTCACACTTTCGACGTTGCACAAGGGAACAACGATACGGCTTGCTACTGATTGACTCCTCACCGCTTAGCTTGATATCGTGTTCGATCACCCTCATGTTTCTGGGGTGGTCCGAAAACGCGTCTTCAAACTCGGAACCAATCTTTCTGAGGTCCTCGTTCTCAGGTCCTCCTTCACTTAAGCTAGGCTCTAGGTTCAGCTGTTCCCAGATTACTTCCGATTTCCTTTCGATTATCTCACTAGAACTAAAAATTTCTGCTTCCTCTTCCTCTGAAGCACTTAACAGCTGATTTACGACCGCTTGATGTTGAACATTGGGTTTCATCAAGTTGTAAATTTTGTTCTGCCGCCTTCCTACTTGCACCTCATAAGTTGTATCGCAAGGCTTCGATAATACTTTGGCGGGCCCTTCCCAATCAACCTCAAGCTTGTTCCTTTTGGACGGCTGCAGCAGCATTACCTGATTATCAACTTCAAAAGCACGCTTCTTCACCGATTTCTCGCAGTGCTCCTTAGACAGCACTTGTGCCGCGTTTTTCTGGCTTTCCACTAGCGCTTCAATTTGGCTTTCCGCTAGCGCTTCAATCGAGAGATCCTCACGCTGCTCCCGAATGAGCGTCTCTCGATCAACTCTCGGCAGCTCGCTCCAACTTTCCGCTACAGGCGAGAGCGTTGCAACCCTCTCGCTCTGACTCAATGGCGCCATGTCGTCTCCCCCTACCGCGCCGGCCGTGCCGACCGCTTTCGCGACGGGCCGCTCGCGTGACTGCTCACATGACTCATGCGGAAAATTTCCTTTCTGGGGTTCCGTCGACCCGCCGACAAGGTCACTTGAGAGTTCACTGCATTGAACCAGATCAGGCTTCCGCGTTTGCGATCGCGTGAGGGCCATGCACGCTAAGTTGGGGAAGAACGATTTGCCCTGCTCTTTGAGAAACTGCTCCGAGTTGTTGGAGAAAAGATAAGGAAAACGATCATTTAGCGCGGCAGACACAGCCGCTTCGGTGCAAAGCTTACCGAACGGGCCTTCAATGACAACCGTGGCGATTGGTAAGCGAACACTCTGCTCCTCGGCGACTTGCCTGATCCACGCGCATTCTCCGGTAAAGTCATCCGGAGACACCAATGAAGGATGGACAACATCCATGGTTGCCGCGGAGTCTCTAAGTGCTCGACACGTTTTCTTATTTACTTTAATTTCTTGGAGATACGGCTCCAACAACCGCATGTTTTTTCCTGATTCTCGGATTGTTGCGAAGGCAAATTTTTCCTGACAGTTTCTCGCGATGTGTCCTTCCTTTTTGCAGTTGTAGCAAATTACCGGCTTCCGTTTGTTTTCCCATTCAAATGCCTGTGTGGTAGAAACCTCACTCGATTTCTCCGCTTCTGTTTGCCCTTCCCCTACACTATCCTTCGTAAGAGACGGGTCCTTCTTGAAATTACGGTGCGGAGCGGGTTTCCGTTGATCAGGTTTCCTTGAAAAGCCCTCTTTCCTTTCATCCTTTTCAACGCGCACTGCCCTGCTATGCAACTTTCGGCGAGTATAATACTCCTCAGCTAACTCAGCTGCCTTGTTTAACTGTACTTCCCCAAGTCTGTCCTGCAGCCAAAGTCTGACATCCTCCTCGATGCAGCGGTAGAATTGCTCCAATGCAACGCATTCCACCACTTTATCGCGGTCGTCATAAACACCTTCGCCCTTGAGCCATTCAATCAAATCGGCTTTAAGACGAAACGCGAAGTCAACGTGTGACTCATTCCCCTTTTCAGCATACCGGAACCTTTGCCTGAAAGCCTCGGGTGACAACTTATAACGTCTCAAGAGCACTTCCTTAACCTCGTCATAGCTCTCGAACGCTTCCCTCGACAAGCAAGTTATCGCGTCGGACACTTCGCCGGGAAGAAGAGCTAGCAGGTTCCGCGCCCAAAGAGACCGCTCCAAAGCGTTTCGCTCACAGACGTGTTCAAACTTGACGAGATATTTCGCCATGTCCTCGCCTACTACGAACGGTGGCAATTGGTCCCTAATTCTCAAACCGCTGACCTGAACTGTTGGAGAAGCTACGCTAGGCGCCTGCGAACACTGTAGGATTGCCAATTCTAGTCGTTTCATCTCAAGGCACTCCTGTCTCTCGGCTTCCTCGCGACGTTCGCGCCTTTCAGCTTCTTCACGTTCGCGAGCTTCGCGCCTTTCAGCTTCTACGCGAGCTTCACGCCTTTCAGCCTCCTCACGTTCGCGAGCTTCTCGCCTTTCAGCCTCCTCACGTTCGCGAGCTTCTATTTCCCGCCTTTCAGCCTCCTCACGGCGTGCTTTAATATCCACCCAGGCCTCATCGACTTCCTCAGCCGACACTCCCTCATCCTTCATGATCTCAAGGATCGCTTGCTTTCGTTTCGCACGGCCTAAAGTAATGCCGAGTTCCTCACAAATTTCGATGAGTTCCTTCACTTTAAGGTTCTCCATCGTTCACACTAGCCTCTTGCTGTTTGCCCCTGTTAACAATTTACTTGCCGTACCCACTATAAGCCTACTAGCAAGACGCGCAAGCAATTTTTCACACTCCCGTGTTTACCCCCTCCGCATTAACCTTGGTTTCAAAGCACTTCGACTTTGCTTGAAACGATCAAAGCTCACTACAATGCTTCACACAGCCCTTCTCTAAACTACTACAACCTGAGCTAGAGTAGTCTGGTGAACTGAGGGGAAAACATCAGGCACTCACCGCATCGATGTCGCTGACGCCGGCCGATCCCGCAGCTGCCAACCACTGTTGCGAACGACGGGCCGATCCCGCCGCTTCCACCACTGTTGAGAAACGGACCGATCCCGCCGCTTCCACCACTGTTGCGAACGACGGGCCGATCCCGCCGAAGCCACCACTGTTGCGTAGCGTAGGTTTATCAGCTCGCGACTGCTTCAGCGCAGAGCCGATAAGACGAGCGGACGAGACGACGGTGAGTTAAACAAGGTTTATGTACAGCATATATACAGAGGCGTTACAATTTCGGCACTGGGGCCGACAGAGACTCGAAAAGCCGAGCTCTTCTCTCTAACACATAGGTCAGCTTTTCGCCTAAAACCGCCGACTCACACACATGCCGGCTCTCCGACACGGGGCCTCCTCTCACTCACATAGGACCGCCGATCGCGACGCGCCGCAGGGCTTCTTTTATTTACACCGGGTCCAACCAAAATGTCCAATCAGAAGCGCCGCTGGTCGTCCGGGCAGATTCCGCCAATGGGGCCGCCGCGCCATGCGTCAGACCACCAGGCACGCGGCCGCCGGCTCGCTGTCACGTGCGCCGCTGACTCACTGCACCTGGGCCAGAGGGCCGCCGCGCGTGTTCACGCCGTTGAGATGTTCGCGTCGGGCGGGCTGCGGCTGGCCTTGACCCAGATTGCCTTTTTCCGAGGCACGGACGTTTGACGAGGACTCGCTGGCATAACACCCTACACTATCCTTCGTAAGAGACGGTTCCTTCTTGAAATTACGGTGCGGAGCGGGTTTCCGTTGATCAGGTTTCCTTGAAAAGCCCTCTTTCCTTTCATCCTTTTCAACGCGCACTGCCCTGCTATGCAACTTTCGGCGAGCATAATACTCCTCAGCTAACTCAGCTGCCTTATTTAACTGTACTTCCCCAAGTCTGTCCTGCAGCCAAAGTCTGACATTATCCTCGATGCAGCGGTAGAATTGCTCCAATGCAACGCATTCCACCACTTTATCGCGGTCGTCATAAACACCTTCGCCCTTGAGCCATTCAATTAAATCGGCTTTAAGACGAAACGCGAAGTCAACGTGTGACTCATTCCCCTTTTCAGCATACCGGAACCTTTGCCTGAAAGCCTCGGGTGACAACTTATAACGTCTCAAGAGCACTTCCTTAACCTCGTCATAGCTCTCAAACGCTTCCCTCGATAAGCAAGTTATCGCGTCGGACACTTCGCCGGGAAGAAGAGCTAGCAGGTTCCGCGCCCAAAGAGACCGCTCCAAAGCGTTTCGCTCACAGACATGTTCAAACTTGACGAGATATTTCGCCATGTCCTCGCCTACTACGAACGGTGGCAATTGGTCCCCAATTCTCAAACCGCTGACCTGAACTGTTGGAGAAGCTACGCTAGGCGCCTGCGAACACTGTAGGATTGCCAATTCTAGTCGTTTCATCTCAAGGCGCTCCTGTCTCTCGGCTTCCTCGCGACGTTCGCGCCTTTCAGCTTCTTCACGTTCGCGAGCTTCGCGCCTTTCAGCTTCTACGCGAGCTTCGCGCCTTTCAGCCTCCTCACGTTCGCGAGCTTCTCGCCTTTCAGCCTCCTCACGTTCGCGAGCTTCTATTTCCCGCCTTTCAGCCTCCTCACGGCGTGCTTTAATATCCACCCAGGCCTCATCGACTTCCTCAGCCGACACTCCCTCATCCTTCATGATCTCAAGGATCGCTTGCTTTCGTTTCGCACGGCCTAAAGTAATGCCGAGTTCCTCACAAATTTCGATGAGTTCCTTCACTTTAAGGTTCTCCATCGTTCACACTAGCCTCTTGCTGTTTGCCCCTGTTAACAATTTACTTGCCGTACCCACTATAAGCCTACTAGCAAGACGCGCAAGCAATTTTTCACACTCCCGTGTTTACCCCCTCCGCATTAACTTTGGTTTCAAAGCACTTCGACTTTGCTTGAAACGATCAAAGCTCACTACAATGCTTCACACAGCCCTTCTCTAAACTACTACAACCTGAGCTAGAGTAGTCTGGTGAACTGAGGGGAAAACATCAGGCACTCACCGCATCGATGTCGCTGACGCCGGCCGATCCCGCAGCTGCCAACCACTGTTGAGAAACTGCCTCCGTGGCTGCCACCGATGCCACCACTGTTGCGAAGCGGACCGATCCCGCCGCTTCCACCACTGTTGAGAAACGGACCGATCCCGCCGCTTCCACCACTGTTGCGAACGACGGGCCGATCCCGCCGAAGCCACCACTGTTGCGTAGCGTATGTTTATCAGCTCGCGACTGCTTCTGCGCAGAGCTGATAAGACGAGCGGACGAGACGACGGTGAGTTAAACAAGGTTTATGTACAGCATATATACAGAAGCGTTACAATTTCGGCACTGGGGCCGACAGAGACTCGAAAAGCCGAGCTCTTCTCTCTAACACATAGGTCAGCTTTTCGCCTAAAACCGCCGACTCACACACATGCCGGCTCTCCGACACGGGGCCTCCTCTCACTCACATAGGACCGCCGATCGCGACGCGCCGCAGGGCTTCTTTTATTTACACCGGGTCCAACCAAAATGTCCAATCAGAAGCGCCGCTGGTCGTCCGGGCAGATTCCGCCAATGGGGCCGCCGCGCCATGCGTCAGACCACCAGGCACGCGGCCGCCGGCTCGCTGTCACGTGCGCCGCTGACTCACTGCACCTGGGCCAGAGGGGCGCCGCGCGTGTTCACGCCGTTGAGATGTTCGCGTCGGGCGGGCTGCGGCTGGCCTTGACCCAGATTGCCTTTTTCCGAGGCACGGACGTTTGACGAGGACTCGCTGGCATAACAGCCTATCATGTATCAAAATGCTTGCTGTGCGAGCGTCTGAATTTCGGTGAACGATTTCGTCCCGTGGTCAGCGGCATGCGCAATCGAGTGTTTATGTGCGGAGCGCTTTAGGGGGCCTCGCTGTCGTGTGCTGTATTATGCTGCGTTTGTCGCTTGACGTAATAAATGGACGAAAAGGTAACTTGCCGTTGGCAGGGACCGCACCTGTGACCGATGCTCTACTAACTGATGATGATGATGATGATAATGATGATGATGATGATGATGATTTCACAGTCATGGCTCGTACCCACTCAGGGGGATCGGCCAAGAATCGATGACTTAATTCAGTGAGATATTTTTTTCAATATCAAAACCACCCACCGGAAAAAAAGAAAGATAAAAGAAAATACACCCTAGGCAGAACGAAAGGATGTTGTGGTCTGGGTCCTGTG
Source organism: Rhipicephalus annulatus (assembly GCA_013436015.1). Lineage (NCBI taxonomy): Eukaryota > Metazoa > Arthropoda > Arachnida > Ixodida > Ixodidae > Rhipicephalus > Rhipicephalus annulatus. The sequence continues at coordinate 6,627 of WOVY01003711.1, read as the reverse complement.
GGTCTCGTCGTTGGTAGCTGGCTCCCATCGGACTCGTCCCTTATAGCGAGAAGCAATGCTTATATGGGAAAACAGAGAACAGACGTTTATTTACATTAGAGAGAGGTCAATAAGAAAGTTTAGATATATAGTGGCGTTCTTCGTACATGGCGAGTTCTCCACTCGAAAAAGCACCGAATGAGCCGTGGGGGCTCATTATAAAGGGTCTGTCCTCCCCAGATCCCTAGATCGGGGACCGCGTACAGATGGCACCGTCCAATCACGGACCACACATTACCCGCGAGGGTGACGAGCACGCACGGTCCACGCGAACGTTCAAAACTGAAGCGTGGTCACCGCACGGCCATGTGGCACGAACGCGGCTCCCCCCCCGTCAAGGTGTGTCGCTGGGCGAGGGGTCTGGAGTTGATGACTGCATCCATCGAAAGGGCCGCCGTAAACAAGCTTCAAAGGGTGCCGAACAACTCGTTCAATTAGCGGGACGATTCCCGGCCGCCGCCGCCGCCGTCATCTTCCAAAGAAGAAGCTGCACCGGTGGTCTCCCGAACTGCTCACGGCGCCGCGGCGGCAGGACGCCGCACCCTCCGGCCAGGTGGGAACAATACATGGCGGACACCGGCCGCCCACTCGTTTGGGCGACTCAAAAGGAACATCAAAAGGAACGCCGATCCATTGTCAGACCTGGCGCCGGTCCTAACAGCCTCTCCGCCGGGGAAAGAAGATCCCGAGGTGCAGTGGCCAGCAGGTACTGTGCAGCGGGATCTGTATTGCAGCTTGTCGGCTCTTCCTCTATTATTTTTGTCCCGAACACTGGATCCGATGATCATTGACCAAGAGGGCGTTGCTCGCAGGGATGAGGTGACCCCTCTCCACCATATCTTCCGCCCACCACAAATGAGGAACTGCGGAAACTGTGCCGAAAGCACACCCACACACGAGCAAGCACACGGCAATTCCCTACTCAGAATCACCAGACTTAGATTCACCTGTGGAAGTCATTTCCTTCTACCTCAACTTTATTCCTGTGGCCCCCGCCGAGTCGCAACACCACATCAGCCACTTTTGAAGACATTAAACAAAACACTTGACACATGTTTGGATAAATACAGAAAACTAGTGGGCCTCAAATCGAGGATAGAAAGCAGAAAATCGCTTTGAAGCCCTCGGGGTACTAGGGACAACGACTCAGACCATCTGCGTTGCTGTTGAGTTTACCCTTCTTGTAATGGATATCAAAGGTGTATTGTTGAAGAGCTAAGCTCCAGCGCAAAAGACGGCCGTTTTTCGATGACATGGACTGTAGCCATGTGAGGGGACAGTGGTCAGTCTCTATTGTGAACCTAGAACCGGCGATGTAGCAAGCTAGCTTCTGCACAGCCCAAACAACGCAGGCACATTCCTTTTCTGAGGCACTGTATGCTTCCTCACGAACAGAAAGCTTTCTACTGGCATACAGTACAGGGTGTTCCTGGTCGTTCTCTCCCCTCTGACAAAGCACGACACCCATACCCCGGTCGCTGGCGTCACACTGAAGAATGAACGGCTTAGAGTAGTCAGGCGCGCTCAACACTGGCTGACTTTTAGTGCCTTCTTTAGCGTAGAAAATGCATGTTCCTTGGCCCCATCCCATTTTACGGTCTGGGGTTCAGTCTTTCTAAGAGCGTCTGTCAAGGAACTTGCAATGTCAGAGTAACGCGGGATATACCTTTGATAATAACCGGCCAATCCAAGAAACGACCGAATGTCTTTCTTGGTTCGTGGTTGGGGAAAGTTGTCTATTGCGGCCAGCTTTACTTCTGACGGCCGGCGGTAGCCTTGGCCTATTACATGCCCTAGATAAGCTACCTCAGCGCGCCCCAATTGGCATTTCGCAACCTTCACTGTTAAGCCGGCCTCACGCAGACGACATAGCACAGCTCGCAAGTGTTTCATGTGGTCTATCCAGGAAGAAGAAAAAATAGCAATATCATCTAGGTACGGGAGGGCAAAGTCCCCCATACCCTGTAACACTTTGTCCATTAGGCCAGAAAAGCAATAAGGGGCATTCTTTAATCCAAAACTAAGGACCTTCGGCCGAAATGTTCCCATCGGGGAAATAAACGCCGCAAGCCTACTAGCCCTTTCAGTTAGAGGCACCTGCCAGTATCCCCTGACTAAATCCAAAGTCGAGATGAAATTGGCACTGCTGACTTGCTCAAGCCTTTCCTCAATATGCGGAATTGGATAAGTTTGGTCCTTTGTAATCGAGTTGAGCCTCCGATAGTCAATACACGGTCGCGGCTCTTTCCCTGGGACCTCAACCAAGATCAGAGGCGAGGTGTAATCACTCTCTCCTGGCTCGATCACTCCTAGCTCGAGCATTCGGTTTATCTCCGCGGCCATTATTTCCCGTTGCCTCGGGGAAACGCGGTAAGCTTTAGAACGAATTGGTTCCGAAGATGTCAGCTCAATATCATGAACTAGGGCTTTGGTTCTGCCAGGTGTGTCTGAAAATGTTTCTTTAAAGTCAAACAATAGTTCCTTCAGTTCCGCTTTCTGATCTGGCTCCAACTCCGCCTGCTCTACCAGGTTACTAATAGTCTCGCCAATGTCTTTGTTTTCTGTTGTTAACTCCGGGAAATCAATAGGCATTTCTTCCGGTTGATTGAGCGACATGTTTACAACGGCATGCCTCTGCTGGTACGGTTTGAGCAGATTAGTGTGGTACACCTGTTGCGTTTTACGCCTTCCCAGTCCAGTAACCAAGTAATTTGTGTCTGACAATTTCTGAACTACCTCAACAGGTCCCTCCCACTGGACCTGAAGTTTATTCTTCAGTGAGGGTTTCAGTATCATCACTTTTTCCCCTACTCGAAAGCTTCGCGTCCGGGCTGTCTTGTCATAATAGCGCTTAGCGTTGTTTTGAGCTCTGCGCATTTCCTGCTCCGCTAGTTCTTGAGCTGCGTGAAGTCGGTCTAACAGCTCAAGCACGTATGCTACTACCGAAGGGTCGTCCGCCCGGCCCTCCCAAGATTCTCGAACAATGCGAAGTGGGGAGCGAAGAGCACGTCCGTAAACAAGCTCCGCAGGCGAAAACCCTGTTGATTCGTGAGGAGCGATCCGAAGCGCGAACATAGCTGCGGGCAAGCAAGCCTCCCAATCCTCTTTTTGCTCATAACAAAGGGCGCGTAGCAGCCGTTTCATGACTGAATGTACCTTTTCTACAGCATTTGACTGAGGGTGGTACACTGAACTGTGGATGATTTTAACGCCACACTTTTCTAGAAATGTCGAGGTTAGTGCACTTGTAAAAACAGATCCCTGGTCGGACTGAATTTCTGCGGGGAAGCCTACACGTGCAAAGATAGATAAAAGCGCTTTAACTACCTCCTCCGAGCTGAGCTCCTTTAACGGTACTGCTTCCGGGAATTTCGTGGCCGGGCAGAGCACTGTGAGTATGTGCCGGTACCCGGACTGCGTTACAGGAAGTGGACCCACTGTGTCTATAACTAGCCTGCGAAACGGTTCTGTGATAATGGGGACCAGCTTCATAGGTGCTTTAGCCTTATCCCCTGGCTTGCCAACGCGTTGGCACGTGTCGCAGCTTCTTACAAATGCCTCCACCTCCCGAAAGCAGCCGGGCCAGTAAAACTCCCGTAACAAACATTCTTTTGTTTTTTTGATGCCGAGATGCCCTGACCACAAACCTCCGTGGACCAGGTGCAGCAGCTCCTCGCGGAAAGGATACGGTACGACTAGCTGATTAAACCGAACTCCTTTTCGACTTGTGTACTTTCTGTACAAGACGCCCCCCTTCTTGGTGAACTGAATGTTTTGCTTAGCCACCCCTTCCTTCGCGTCTGGCGTTAAGTTACGGAGAGTGGAGTCATTTTCCTGTTCCACTATCAGTTCTGTAGGACTTACATTTAACAGCTTTATAGTGCATTCTACTTCTCGAGATGCCTCGGATTTATCCGGTTTCTTACATCTTTCTTTAGATATTGTGTTTTGAGGCTCCATTATAGGGCGGTCCAGTTTCGTGCCAGGTAAAGAAGGCTCTGCCGCTGAAGCTGTTTCGTCTGCCACCGGATCTTTACAAACTGTCTGAGCGGCGAGCTCCCTTGCTTTGGATCGAGTTAAGGCCTGTACGATACCCTCACTGAACCCAATTCCTTTTTGTCGCAGCAAGTACTCTGATTTATTTGAGAACAAATACGGGTATTGCACTGGGAGATGTGCCGAAACGGCAGCTTCAGTGTCTAGAACACCGAAAGGGCCTTCGATGCGGACTCTTGCTACTGGGAGACAGGCACTGTTTGTCTCTACTGCTTGTCTTATCCACGCGCATTCTCCTGTAAACTGACTCTCCTCGACATAGGACGGGTGCACTACATCCATAGTGGCGGCCGAATCGCGGAGCACGCGGCACGGTTGGCCATTCACGACTAGGTCTCGGATGTATGGTTCTAGCAATTTCATGTTTTCGTCATTACTACAGAGTGACATTAACACAACTTTCGGGTTCTTACAACCCAAAGAAATATGCCCCGTCTGTTGGCAGTTATAGCAAACTATCGGCTTCTTGGCCTCGAACGCCTTTTTCTGTTGCCCTTCCGCCCTTTTCTCGGGTGCTTCTTCCTTTCTCTTGTTTTTCTCATCACCGCTTCCTTTGGAGTCTAAACCCTCCTTCGGCATATACCGACCCGACTTTGTCCATCGCGGAGGCTTGTCGGCCCGATATTTACTAATCTCCCTCCTAGGGACATCCTTGCCTTCGAGGGCACGGCGATTTACGTACTCCTCTGCGAGCTCTGCCGCTCTCGTGATAGTATCTACTCCTTGTCTATCCTGAACCCAGTACCTAATGTTTTCAGGTAGACGCCGAAAGAATTGTTCCAACGCAAAACACTGCAGAGTCTTTTCCGCGTCGCCAAGCGCACCCTCCTCTCTAAGCCATTCCTCCAGATTTACCTTTAAGGTGTACGCAAACTCTGGGTATGACTCGTCTTTGGCTTTCTCGATCTCACGAAATTTTCGCCTGAACGCCTCCGCTGACAGTCTGTACTTTTTGAGCAGACTCGCTTTGACTCTGTCATAGTCGTCTGCGTCTTCTTTACCCATACGGGCTATAATGTCAGCTACTTCACACGGCAGCAGCGTAAGCAAGCGCTGGGGCCACGTGTTTTTAGCAAAATTTTCCCTCTCGCACGTGCGCTCAAAGTGCACCAGAAAAAGACCCATGTCCCCTCCTACCGCGTAGGATGGCATCAAATCTGTCATTCGGCGCTCTCTTTCTCGTGCCACTGCGCTAGCTCCGTTCATTGATTGAGCCTTTGCTAGTTCAATTTCTAGGCGTTTCATTTCCATACGATCGATACGTTCTCTTTCCTCTTTCTCCTCACGACGTCTCTGTTCCTCTTTTTCCTCCCGGAGCCTCTGCTCCTCTTTTTCCTCACGGAGCCTCTGCTCCTCTTTCCTTTGCGTAATAGCCTCCAAGCATTCGCTCAGCTCATCGTCATCTGCCCCGATCTTCTCGATGGCGTCAATGATCTCCTGCTTTCTTTTCGTCTCGGCAATTACCTGGCCCAGCTCTCGGGCCAACTCTAACAACTCTGGCTTTTTTAGTCCCTTCAAATTCATGGCGGTCCTTGGTGCTGCTAACTCTTTTAACTAAACAACTTTGACGTACTATCAATACTTCCGTCAACCGTTACCAAATCACTGCTTTGTTTACAATCCTACGCAAAGCCTGGTGATATCTCAGCAAAGAAAGCAGTGCACTCACCCTATGCAGTCATGAATTCGGACGCGTTCCTTCCCGTGTTGTCAGAGATGCCACGAAGCAGTTTTGTCCGACTCTAGGTCCTCCAGACAGCAGGTCTCAGCATTGCCTCCTGGTCGATGAGCTCGATCCCATCCGCTGCCATCCAGTTGTTGTGGTCTGGGTCCTGTGGGTCTCGTCGTTGGTAGCTGGCTCCCATCGGACTCGTCCCCTTATAGCGAGAAGCAATGCTTATATGGAAAACAGAGAACAGACGTTTATTTACATTAGAGAGAGGTCAATAAGAAAGTTTAGATATATAGTGGCGTTTCTTCGTACATGGCGAGTTCTCCACTCGAAAAAGCACCGAATGAGCCGTGGGGGCTCATTATAAAGGGGTCTGTCCTCCCCAGATCCCTAGATCGGGGACCGCGTACAGATGGCACCGTCCAATCACGGACCACACATTACCCCGCGAGGGTGACGAGCACGCACGGTCCACGCGAACGTTCAAAACTGAAGCGTGGGTCACCGCACGGCCATGTGGCACGAACGCGGCTCCCCCCCCCCGTCAAGGTGTGTCGCTGGGCGAGGGGTCTGGAGTTGATGACTGCATCCATCGAAGGGCCGCCGTAAACAAGCTTCAAAGGGTGCCGAACAACTCGTTCAATTAGCGGGACGATTCCCGGCCGCCGCCGCCGCCGTCATCTTCCAAAGAAGAAGCTGCACCGGTGGTCTCCCGAACTGCTCACGGCGCCGCGGCAGGGACGCCGCACCCTCTCCGGCCAGGTGGAACAATACATGGCGGACCACCGGCCGCCCACCCGTTTGGCGACTCAAAGGAACATCAAAAGGACGCCGACCATGTCAGACCTGGCGCCGGTCCA
>WOVY01003710.1:0-16282 GCA_013436015.1 Rhipicephalus annulatus | reverse complement strand
CTAGAGCAATAACGGGCGACCGCAGGATAAATTATATATATATTGCGTGCAGCAACTGAACACTTGTCGATATGAATGCACTTTTCCCTGTATTAGTTCAGCTTGTAGCATAATTAACATACAAGAGGAAATTGTAAACTTAGCAACAACTGAGGTTATCTCATTGGAGTATTCATCTGGGAGGGGAGGGAACACTCCGAATGGTAGGACTGCTATACCCTCGTTTATAGACTGCCCGGAGGCTTCGCGGTCCTGTTTCTTGTTCGTTATAGGCTGTCCTGCAGCGCGGCTATTGCGTCGTACGTACGAGTAGAGCGAGCAGGGCAGAAGTTGCCGAGAAATAACGACAGATTCTTAGGACTGAAGCATAGACAGGTGAATCTTGTTCCTGCGACATGAGTTGCTTTCTGTGTTTTCCGTTTTTGAAGGGTAAAGAAGAAGCGTCGACTGGTCAGACAGGCGTAGAAATGCTCGGTCTTTAGTTTGTGGCTGAAAAATCAACTTGCAATGTGTGCAAGTAGATGTGAAGAAGGCCGAGTAGATGTGTCGACAGAAGTACAGAGAGAAGAATAAGTGGGTTGAAGCTTCTGTCAACTGACTTGTCAGCTTTGTTTAGCTGCGGCTGCATGGGTCGTTTTGTTTGTCCTCCTTTGTTTAATGTGTTACGTTAAGATTGCGAAAGCCTGAGGATGTTTGTTTTGCTTCTCCGTCGTGGTTCGAAGTCTGGACCACCACTCGGAATACGAATCCTTGAGCTTGTCTGTGGGGTGGCGTCGTTACCCAGGTTGCCTGTGTGCCTGGGACAAAAACAAGCTGCTGTTATGAAAAATTTATGATACAGGACGGGTAAAAAAAAGAAAAAAAAGAAGGAAGTCCTGTACACCACCCTATCCGACGTGTGTTGTCGTTTTTCTGTTTTCCCGACCCAACCTCTTCCCACAAACAAAAACTTAACAACACATAATAAATACACTACAACAACGGATCAACACTATATACAATATATGTACAGCCCAGCAGTGGAGGCCGGCTGGGAAATTCTTGTAGAGCGTTTTTGCGCGTCATCCTCAATTGCGCGCTGCCCCGGAGCCAGGTTGTTAACCCTCACTACCGCGGTCTCATGGCGCAACGCTCAAGCCACTCGACCACCCCAGGGGGTACAGTTGAACAACTTTTTGCACCTATATGTTTGCGAGCTTGAAGCTGCTCATTGCGAAGAGAGTTATCATGGATTAAAGCAGCGTGTGATAAATTCTGGGGTGGAAGCTCTGTTGTGGATACTAATACTTCTATTAAGAAGAATGGTAATGATGATATTGATAGACACAGTCGTTATCCTGTTACAAGGCAATGCGCGGGATGGAGGCACTATCCGATAGAATATACCTCATTAACGGTTAGGCACGAAGTTTTTTCGATTCATTTGTTTCTCTAAACACACTAGAGCAATAACGGGCGACCGCAGGATAGATTATATATATATTGCGTGCAGCAACTGAACACTTGTCGATATGAATGCAACTTTTCCCTGTATTAGTTCAGCTTGTAGCATAAATAAAATACAAGAGGGAAGAATTGTAAACTTAGCACAACTGAGGTTATCTCATTGGAGTATTCATCTGGGGAGGGGAGGGGGAACACTCCGAATGGTAGGACTGCTATACCCTCGTTTATAGACTGCCCGGAGGCTTTCGCGGTCCTGTTTCTTGTAGTTATAGGCTGTACTGTCAGTGCGGCTATTGCGTCGTACGTACGAGTAGAGCGAGCAGTGCAGAAGTTGGCCGAGAAATAACGACAGATTCGTAAGGGACTGAAGCATATACAGGTGAATCTTGTTCCTGCGACATGAGTTCTTTCTGTGTTTTCGTTTTGAAGGGGTAAGCAAGAAGCGTCGACTGGTCAGACAGTGCGGTAGAAATGCTCGGTCTTTAGTTTGTGGCTTGAAAATCTACTTGCAATGTTGTGCCAGTAGATGTGAAGAAGGCCGAGTCGATGTGTCGACAGACGTACAGAGAGAGAATAAGTGGTTTGAAGCTTCTGTCACACTTGACTTGTTCAGGCTTTGTTTCAGCTGCGGGCTGCATGGTCGTTTTGTTTGTCTCTTGTTTATGTGTTACGTTAGTTTCGAAAGCTGAGGATGGTTTTGTTTGCCTTCTCCGTCGTGGTTTCGAACCCTGGACCAACACTCGGAATACGAATCCTTGAGCTTGTCTGTGGGTGGCGTCGTTACCAGGTTGCCTGTGTGCCTGGGACAAAAACAAGCTGCTGTTATGAAAAAATTTATGATACAGGACGGGTAAAAAAAGAAAAAAAAAGAAGGAAGTCCTGTACACCACCCTATCCGACGTGTGTTTCGTTTTCTGTTTTCCCACCCAACCTCTCCCTCAAACAGAAACTTAACAACACATATAAATACACGACAATACATACATAAATACACTACAAACACGGATCACACTATATACAATATGTACAGCCCAGCAGTGGAGGCCGGCTGGGAAATTCTTGTAGAGCGTTTTTTTGCGCGTCATCCTCCAATGCGCGTTGGCCCGCCCGGAGCCAGGTTGTTAACCCCTCACTACCGCGGTCTCATGGCGCAACGCTCAAGCCACTCGACCACCCCAGGGGGTACAAGTTGAACAACTTTTTGCAACCTTATATGTTTGCGAGCTTGAAGCTGCTCATTGCGAAGAGAATTATCATGCGATTAAAGCAGCGTGTGATAAATTCTTGGGTGGAAGCTCTGTTGTGGTTACTGATACTTCTATTAAGAAGAATAGTAATGATGATATTTGATAGACACAGTCGTTATCTGTTACAAGGCAATGCGCGGATGGAGGCACTATCCGATAGAATATACCTCCTTTAACGGTTAGGACACGAAGTTTTTTCGATTCATTTGTTTCTCTAAACACACTAGAGCAATAACGGGCGACCGCAGGATAAATTATACATATAATTGCGTGCAGCAACTGAACACTTGTCGATATGAATGCAACTTTTCCCTGTATTAGTTCAGCTTGTAGCATAAATAACAGTACAATGAGGAATTGTAAACTTAGCACAACTGAGGTTATCTCATTGGAGTATTCATCTGGGGAGGGGAGGGAACACTCCGAATGGTAGGACTGCTATACCCTCGTTTATAGACTGCCCGGAGGCTTCGCGGTCCTGTTTCTTGTAGTTATAGGCTGTACTGCAGTGGCGGCTATTGCGTCGTACGTACGAGTAGAGCGAGCAGTGTCAGAATTGCCGAGAAATAACGACAGATTCGTAAGGACTGAAGCATATACAGGTGAATCTTGTTCCTGCGACATGAGTTGCTTTCTGTGTTTTCCGTTTTTGAAGGGTAAGAAAGAAGCGTCGACTGGTCAGACAGGCGGTAGAAAAGCTCGGTCTTTAGTTTGTGGCTGAAAATCTACTTGCAATGTGTGCAAGTAGATGTGAAGAAGGCCGAGTCGATGTGTCGACAGACGTACAGAGAAGAGAATAAGTGGTTTTGAAGCTTCTGTCAACTGACTTGTTCAGCTTTGTTTAGCTGCGGCTGCATGGGGTCGTTTTGTTTGTCTCCTTTGTTTAATGTGTTACGTAAGATTGCGAAAGCTGAGGATGGTTTTGTTTGCTTCTCCGTCGTGGGTTCGAAGTCTGCACCACCACTCGGAATACGAATCCTTGAGCTTGTCTGTGGGTGGCGTCGTTACCCAGGTTGCCTGTGTGCCTGGACAAAACAAGCTGCTGTTATGAAAAATTTATGATACAGGACGGGTTAAAAAAAGAAAAAAAAAAGAAGAAAGTCCTGTACACCACCCTATCCGACGTGTGTTGTCGTTTTTCTGTTTTCCCGACCCAACCTCTTCCCTCAAACAGAAACTTAACACATAATATATACACTACAATACATAATAAATACACTACAACAACGGATCAACACTATATACAATATGTACAGCCCAGCAGTGGAGGCCGGCTGGGAAATTCTTGTAGAGCGTTTTTGCGCGTCATCCTCCAATCGCGCATTGCCCCCGGAGCCAGGTTGTTAACCCTCACTACCGCGGTCTCATGGCGCAACCCTCAAGCCACTCGACCACCCCAGGGGGTACAAGTTGAACAACTTTTTGCAACTTATATGTTTGCGAGCTTGAAGCTGCTCATTGCGAAGAGAGTTATCATGAATTAAAGCAGCATGTGATAAATACTGGGGTGGAAGCTCTGTTGTGGATACTAATACATCTATTAAAAAGAATGGTAATGATGATATTGATAGACACAGTCGTTACGTGTTACAAGGCAATGCGCGGGATAGAGGCACTATCCGATAGAATACACCTCATTTAACGGTTAGGCACGAAGTTTTTTCGATTCATTTGTTTCTCTAAACACACTAGAGCAATAACGGGCGACCGCAGGTTAGATTATATATATATTGCGTGCAGCAACTGAACACTTGTCGATATGAATGCAACTTTTCCCTGTATTAGTTCAGCTTGTAGCATAGATAACAATACAAGAGGAAATTGTAAACTTAGCACAACTGAGGTTATCTCATTGGAGCATTCATCTGGGGAGGGGGGGGGGGAACACTCCGAATGGTAGGACTGCTATACCCTCGTTTATAGACTGCCCGGAGGCTTCGCGGTCCTGTTTCTTGTAGTTATAGGCTGTCCTGCAGCGCGGCTATTGCGTCGTACGTACGAGTAGAGCGAGCAGGGCAGAAGTTGCCGAGAAATAACGACAGATTCGTAAGGACTGAAGGATAAACAGGTGAATCTTGTTCCTGCGACATGAGTTGCTTTCTGTGTTTTCCGTTTTTGAAGGCTAAGAAAGAAGCGTCGACTGGTCAGACAGGCGGTAGAAATGCTCGGTCTTTAGTTTGTGGCTGAAAATCAACTTGCAACGTGTGCAAGTAGATGTGAAGAAGGCCGAGTAGATGTGTCGACAGACGTACAGAGAAGAGAATAAGTGGTTGTAAGCTTCTGTCAACTGACTTGTTCAGCTTTGTTTAGCTGCGGCTGCACGGGTCGTTTTGTTTGTCTCCTTTGTTTAATGTGTTACGTAAGATTGCGAAAGCTGAGGATGGTTTTGTTTGCTTCTCCGTCGTGGTTCGAAGTCTGGACCACCACTCGGAATACGAATCCTTGAGCTTGTCTGTGGGTGGCGTCGTTACCCAGGTTGCCTGTGTGCCTGGGACAAAAACAAGCTGCTGTTATGAAAAATTTATGATACAGGACGGGTAAAAAAAGAAAAAAAAGAAGGAAGTCCTGTACACCACCCTATCCGACGTGTGATGCCGTTTTTCTGTTTTCCCGACCCAACCTCTTCCCTCAAACAGAAACTTAACACATAATATATACACTACAATACATAATAAATACACTACAACAACGGATCAACACTATATACAATATGTACAGCCCAGCAGTGGAGGCCAGCTGGGAAATTCTTGTAGAGCGTTTTTGCGCGTCATCCTCCAATTGCGCGCTGCCCCCGGCGCCAGGTTGTTAACGCTAACTACCGCGGTCTCATGGCGCAACGCTCAAGCCACTCGACCACCCCAGGGGGTACAAGTTGAACAACTTTTTGCACCTTATATGTTTGCGAGCTTGAAGCTGCTCATTGCGAAGAGAGTTATCATGGATTAAAGCAGCGTGCGATAAATTCTGGGGTGGAAGCTCTGTGTTGGATACTAATACATCTATTAAGAAGAATGGTAATGATGATATTGATAGACACAGTCGTTACCTGTTACAAGGCAATGCGCGGGATGGAGGCACTATCCGATAGAATATACCTCATTTAACGGTTAGGCACGAAGCTTTTTCGATTCATTTGTTTCTCTAAACACACTAGAGCAATAACGGGCGACCGCAGGATAAATTATACATATATTGCGTGCAGCAACTGAACACTTGTCGATATGAATGCAACTTTTCCCTGTATTAGTTCAGCTTGTAGTATAAATAACAGTACAAGAGGAAATTGTAAACTTAGCACAACTGAGGTTATCTCATTGGAGTATTCATCTGGGGAGGGGAGGTGAACACTCCGAATGGTAGGACTGCTATACCCTCGTTTATAGACTGCCCGGAGGCTTCGCGGTCCTGTTTCTTGTAGTTATAGGCTGTCCTGCAGCGCGGCTATTGCGTCGTACGTACGAGTAGAGCGAGCAGTGCAGAAGTTGCCGAGAAATAACGACAGATTCGTAAGGACTGAAGCATAGACAGGTGAATCTTGTTCCTGCGACATGAGTTGCTTTCTGTGTTTTCCGTTTTTGAAGGGTAAGAAAGAAGCGTCGACTGGTCAGACAGGCGGTAGAAATGCTCGGTCTTTAGTTTGTGGCTGAAAATCTACTTGCAATGTGTGCAAGTAGATGTGAAGAAGGCCGAGTCGATGTGTCGACAGACGTACAGAGAAGAGAATAAGTGGTTTGAAGCTTCTGTCAACTGACTTGTTCAGCTTTGTTTAGCTGCGGCTGCATGGGTCGTTTTGTTTGTCTCCTTTGTTTAATGTGTTACGTAAGATTGCGAAAGCTGAGGATGGTTTTGTTTGCTTCTCCGTCGTGGTTCGAAGTCTGGCACCACCACTCGGAATACGAATCCTTGAGCTTGATGTGGGTGGCGTCGTTACCCAGGTTGCCTGTGTGCCTGGGACGAAAACAAGCTGCTGTTATGAAAAATTTATGATACAGGACGGGTAAAAAAAAAGAAAAAAAGAAGGAAGTCCTGTACACCACCCTATCCGACGTGTGTTGTCGTTTTTCTGTTTTCCCGACCCAACCTCTTCCCTCAAACAGAAACTTGACACATAATATATACACTACAATACATAATAAATACACTACAACAACGGATCAACACTATATACAATATGTACAGCCCAGCAGTGGAGGCCAGCTGGGAAATTCTTGTAGAGCGTTTTTGCGCGTCATCCTCCAATTGCGCGCTGCCCCCGGCGCCAGGTTGTTAACCCTCACTACCGCGGTCTCATGGCGCAACGCTCAAGCCACTCGACCACCCCAGGGGGTACAAGTTGAACAACTTTTTGCACCTTATATGTTTGCGAGCTTGAAGCTGCTCATTGCGAAGAGAGTTATCATGGATTAAAGCAGCGTGCGATAAATTCTGGGGTGGAAGCTCTGTGTTGGATACTAATACATCTATTAAGAAGAATGGTAATGATGATATTGATAGACACAGTCGTTACCTGTTACAAGGCAATGCGCGGGATGGAGGCACTATCCGATAGAATATACCTCATTTAACAGTTAGGCACGAAGTTTTTTCGATTCATTTGTTTCTCTAAACACACTAGAGCAATAACGGGCGACCGCAGGATAGATTATATATATATTGCGTGCAGCACCTGAACACTTGTCGATATGAATGCAACTTTTCCCTGTATTCGTTCAGCTTGTAGCATAAATAACAATACAAGAGGAAATTATAAACTTAGCACAACTGAGGTTATCTCATTGAGTATTCATCTGGAGAGGGGGGGAACACTCCGAATGGTAGGACTGCTATACCCTCGTTTATAGACTGCCCGGAGGCTTCGCGGTCCTGTTTCTTGTAGTTAAAGGCTGTCCTGCAGCGCGGCTATTGTGCGTACGTACGAGTAGAGCAAGCAGGACAGAAGTTGCCGAGAAATAACGACAGATTCGTAAGGACTGAAGCATAGACAAGTGAATCTTGTTCCTGCGACATGAGTTGCTTTCTGTGTTTTCTGTTTTCGAAGGGTAAGAAAGAAGTGTCGACTGGTCAGACAGGCGGTAGAAATGCTCGGTCTTCAGTTTGTGGCTGAAAATCTACTTGCAATGTGTGCAAGTAGATGTGAAGAAGGCCGAGTAGATGTGTCGACAGATGTACAGAGAAAAGAATAAGTGGTTTGAAGCTTCTGTCAACTGACTTGTTCAGCTTTGTTTAGCTGCGGCTGCATGGGCCGTTTTGTTTGTCTCCTTTGTTTAATGTGTTACGTAAGATTGCGAAAGCTGAGGATGGTTTTGTTTGCTTCTCCGTCGTGGTTCGAAGTCTGGACCAACACTCGGAATACGAATCCTTGAGCTTGTCTGTGGGTGGCGTCGTTACCCAAGTTGCCTGTGTGCCTGGGACAAAAACAAGCTGCGGTTATGAAAAATTTATGATACAAGACGGGTAAAAAAAAGAAAGAAAAAGAAGGAAGTCCTGTACACCACCCTATCCGACGTGTGTTGTCGTTTTTCTGTTTTCCCGACCCAACCTCTTCCCTCAAACAGAAACTTAACAACACATAATAAATACACTACAATACATAATAAATACACTACAACAACGGATCAGCACTATATACAATATGTACAGCCGAGCAGTGGAGGCCGGCTGGGAAATTCTTGTAGAGCGTTTTCGCGCGTCATCCTCCCATTGCGCGCTGCCCCCGGAGCCAGGTTGTTAACCCTCACTACCGCGGTCTCATGGCGCAACGCTCAAGCCACTCGACCACCCCAGGGGGTACAAGTTGAACAACTTTTTGTACTTTATATGTTTGCGAGCTTGAAGCTGCTCATTGCGAAGAGAGTTATCATGGATTAAAGCAGCGTGTGATAAATTCTGGGGTGGAAGCTCTGTTGTGGATACTAATACATCTATTAAGAAGAATAATAATGATGATAATGACAGACACAGTCGTTACCTGTTACAAGGCAATGCGCGGGATGGAGGCACTATCCGATCGAATATACCTCATTAACGGTTAGGCACGAAGTTTTTTCGATTCATTTGTTTCTCTAAACACACTAGAGCAATAACGGGCGACCGCAGGATAGATTATATATATATTGCGTGCAGCAACTGAACACTTGTCGATATGAATGCAACTTTTCCCTGTATTAGTTTAGCTTGTAGCATAAATAACAATACAAGAGGAAATTGTAAACATAGCACAACTGAGGTTATCTCATTGGAGTATTCATCTGGGGAGGGGGGGCGAACACTCCGAATGGTAGGACTGCTATACCCTCGTTTATAGACTGCCCGGAGGCTTCGCGGTCCTGTTTCTTGTAGTTATAGGCTGTCCTGCAGCGCGGCTATTGCGTCGTACGTACGAGTAGAGCGAGCAGGGCAGAAGTTGCCGAGAAATAACGACAGATTTGTGAGGACTGAAGCATAGACAGGTGAATCTTGTTCCTGCGACATGAGTTGCTTTCTGTGTTTTCCGTTTTTGAAGGGTAAGAAAGAAGCGTCGACTGGTCAGACAGGCGGTAGAAATGCTCGGTCTTTAGTTTGTGGCTGAAAATCTACTTGCAAGGTGTGCAAGTACATGTGAAGAAGGCCGAGTAGATGTGTCGACAGACGTACAGAGAAGAGAATAAGTGGTTTGAAGCTTCTGTCAACTGACTTGTCCAGCTTTGTTTAGCTGCGGCTGCATGGGTCGTTTTGTTTGTCTCCTTTGTTTAATGTGTTACGTAAGATTGCGAAAGCTGAGGATGGTTTTGTTTGCTTCTCCGTCGTGGTTCGAAGTCTGGACCACCACTCGGAATACGAATCCTTGAGCTTGTCTGTGCGTGGCGTCGTTACCCAGGTTGCCTGTGTGCCTGGGACAAAAACTAGCTGCTGTTATGAAAAATTTATGATACAGGATGGGTAAAAAAAAAGAAAAAAAGAAGGAAGTCCTGTACACCATCCTATCCGACGTGTGTTGTTGTTTTTCTGTTTTCCCGACCCAACCTCTTCCCTCAAACAGAAACTTAACAACACATAATAAATACACTACAATACATAATAAATACACTGCAACAAAAGATCAACACTATATACATTATGTACAGCCCAGCAGTGGAGGCCGGCCGGGAAATTCTTGTAGAGCGTTTTTTGCGCGTCATCCTCCAATTGCGTGCTGCCCCCGGAAACAGGTTGTTAACCCTCACTACCGCGGTCTCATGGCGCAACGCTCAAGCCACTCGACCACCCCAGGGGGTACAAGTTGAACAACTTTTTGCACCTTATATGTTTGCGAGCTTGAAGCTGCTCATCGAGAAGAGAGTTATCATAGATTAAAGCAGCGTGTGATAAACTCTGCGGTGGAAGCTCTGTTGTGGATACTAGTACATCTATTAAGAAGAATGGTAATGATGATAATGATAGACACAGTCGTTCTCTGTTACAAGGCAATGCGTGGGATGCAGGCACTATCCGATAGAATATACCTCATTTAACTGTTAGACACGAAGTTTTTTCGATTCATTTGTTTCTCTAATCATACTAGAGCAATAACAGGCGACCGCAGGATAGATTATATATATATTGCGTGCAGCAACTGAACACTTGTCGATATGAATGCAACTTTTCCCTGCATTAGTTCAGCTCGTAGCATAAATAACAATACAAGAGGAAATTGTAAACTTAGCACAACTGAGGTTATCTCATTGGAGTATTCATCTGAAGAGGGGGGGGGACACTCCGAATGGTAGGACTGCTATACTCTCGTTTATAGACTGCCCGGAGGCTTCGCGGTCCTGTTTCTCTTAGTTATAGGCTGTCCTGCAGCGCGGCTATTGCGTCGTACGTACGAGTAGAGCGAGCAGGGCAGAAGTTGCCAAGAAATAACGAGAGATTCGTAAGGACTGAAGCATAGACAGGTGAATCGTGTTCCTGCGACATGATTTGCTTTCTGTGTTTTCCGTTTTTGAAGGGTAAGAAAGAAGCGTCGACTGGTCAGACAGGCGGTAGAAATGCTCGGTCTTCAGTTTGTGGCTGAAAATCTACTTGCAATGTGTGCAAGTAGATGTGAAGAAGGCCGAGTGGATGTGTCGACAGACGTACAGAGAAGAGAATAAGTGGTTTGAAGCTTCTGTCAACTGACTTGTTCAGCTTGGTTTAGCTGTGGCTGCATGGGTCGTTTTGTTTGTCTCCTTTGTTTAATGTGTTACGTAGAATTGCGAAAGCTGAGGATGCTTTTGTTTGCTTCTCCGTCGTGGTTCGAAGTCTGGACCACCACTCGGAATACGAATCCTTGAGCTTGTTTGTGGGTGGCGTCGTTACCCAGGTTGCCTGTTTGCCTGGGACACAAACAAGTTGCTGTTATGAAAAATTTATGATACAGGACGGGTAAAAAAATAAAAAAAGAAGAAAGTCCTGTACACCACCCTATCCGACGTGTGTTGTTGTTTTTCTGTTTTCCCGACCCAACCTCTTCCCTCAAACAGAAACTTAACAACACACAATATTGTTACGTGATTTCGTCTGACTGAAAGAGGGCATAGTGGGGCATACCCAAGTAAGGTGCCTCGGACTGAGAGTAAAGAAGTGGACATTGTGAGTGAGCTGCGTTGTGGCTGCGGACCGACAACTGTTATTTTCCACGTAACATTTTGGTGGAGGTGCTGGGTACTCTTCTGACAACGGAGCTACGCAGTGGACGCCTCCTTAAGTCTGCTACTATGGCTCCGGGTGAGGATACGGCTTCGCCACCTACCTCAGCAACGACAGCAACCCGGTACGTCGCCCTAACGCAACCCCGTGATCCCGGTACCTTTACTGGAGAGGACAACGTGAATGTGGACAAGTGGCTTAGCATGTACGAGCCCATCAGCAAGCAATATGGCTGGGACCCAACCGTTATGCTTGCGAATGTCATTTTCTATCTTGACAAGACCCCTCGCACCTGGTTTGAGACCCACGAGCACGAAATCACAAGCTGGGAAATGTTTAAACAACAGCTCCGCGACCTTTTTGGCAACCCGTTTGGTCAACAACTTGATGCCCGAAAGCAATTGGCTGTCCGTACACAGACGTCCACTGAGCCCTACTTGACTTATATTCAAGACGTCTTAGCGTTGTGTCAAAGGGCCGATCCCAACATGACTGAGGCCGACAAGATTTCGCACGTGTTAAAAGGAATCGCCGACGATGCGTTCAGTCTACTTGTATTCACCAACGTAACGACCATGGACGCCGTGATCAAAGAGTGCCGCCGTCTCGAGCAGGCGAAGAGTCGACGCATTTTGCAGCAGTTTCAGCGCCTACCCAACACCGCGGCAACGTCGTCTTGCGAAGCCACTCCTTGTCATCCGTCTACAACCGACGACGTGACGCGCATCGTCCGACGTGAACTCGAGGCCGCTTACCCGGCTGCCAACCAACCGACGTTGCCCGACGCCTCAACGCCAGCTGTCGCCTTGATCCAGGCTGTTGTCCGCCAGGAATTTGCTAACCTTGGTATCCTGCCCACTGCATCCACACTGGATAATACTGGCCCCTCGATAGCTTCTGTGGACATGAGACGTCGCCGTCCGTACTCCATTCGAACCAGGAACCCGTCTGAATGGCGAACAGCTGATGATAAGCCAATTTGCTTCCGCTGTGGTCGCGCAGGACACATCGCTCGTTACTGCCGCAGCCAATGGCCATCTATGTCTTCTGGCTCGTACCCCGCTTACAGTAACTCATTCCGTCCACCAAACCACCGTTATCCGACCTTCACCGAGTCTACAGCATTTATTGCCCCTGAGGACTACGGCCACCGTGCCCCGTCGTCGCCACCGCCTCAAAGCCGCCCTTCTCGTTCAAACACGCGTCGCCGCTCTCCCTCGCCATCGTTCAACCGCCGCGCGTCCCCGGAAAACTAGGCTGCGCAGCTTCTGGAGGTGAAGCTGCCCTGTCGACCTTACCCAAAAATCCTCTGTTGCCCTTACGTTTGAACCGGAACACCCTAGAAGTATATGTTGATGGTACACCTGTTGAAGCTTTGATAGATACGGGCGCTCACGTCTGTATTATGAGTTCGCGTTTTCGTCGTCGCATGAAGAAGGTCCTCACGCCCCCCTTGACCAGTGTCGTCCAAGTTGCAGATGGTGCAAAAGTCCCTGTCGTCGGTATGTGCACAGCTCAACTTACCGTAGCCGGTCATCAAGTGGTCGTCCTTTTTACCGTGCTTGAAACATGTCCCCACGACCTCATACTAGGCCTCGATTTTCTTGCCGCCAATTCTGCTCTGATTGATTGCTCCGCTGGTGTGCTCCGCCTTGAACTGCCACAAATCAGTGCCGC
The DNA here is from genome assembly GCA_013436015.1 of Rhipicephalus annulatus. Classification (NCBI taxonomy): domain Eukaryota; kingdom Metazoa; phylum Arthropoda; class Arachnida; order Ixodida; family Ixodidae; genus Rhipicephalus; species Rhipicephalus annulatus. Next base: position 3,266 of record WOVY01003710.1, on the reverse strand, counting down.
CCCGTACCAACCAACATGCCGATTACAATGTAGCGATTTTGTTCGCCTGCCCTCGAAAACTGTGACGTACGTCGATTTTTTGTGCTCACCAGCTGTGCCCGACGGTGACTATTACGCTACGCCTCTCACCGACGTACTCCTTGCGCACAATGTTGCAGTGCCCTATACGGTGCTCAGCATCACAGATAACAAAACTTGTCTACCTCTTGTCAATTTCGGCTACATGAATCATGTGCTTCCACGAGGCATTTCTGTGGCCCACCTGTGTCCGTTGCTCGATTCACAAATTGAAGTGCTTGCCTTAGACACACTTGCTTCACCGCAGCGCACATCACTCGCAACACATTCGGACAGCCGTCAAATTGTAAATATGATCGCCACAGATCTTCCGCCTCCGCAAGTTGAAGCCCTACAACATCTTCTCGAGGCCTACCAGGATATTTTCGATTTTGGTGACCGACCTCTTGGGCAGACGTCCTTTGTCCAGCATCGCATACACACAGGTGATGCCAACCCTGTTCACCGCCGTCCCTACAGAGTGTCTGCTTTTGAGCGGAGCATAATTCAGAAGGAGGTTAACAAGATGCTAGCGAAGGACATTATTGAACCATCCTCCAGTCCCTGGGCATCCCCGGTGGTATTAGTTAAAAAGAAGGACGGATCGTGGCGATTTTGTGTGGACTATCGCCACCTTAACAACATCCCCAAGAAAGACGCATACCCTCTGCCCCGCATTGATGACGCCCTTGATTGCCTCCATGGTGCCGCCTACTTTTCTTCCATCGATCTTCGTTCTGGTTATTGGCAGATTGCCGTGGACCCCATGGACCGAGAGAAGACGGCTTTTGTAACCCCCGATGGCCTCTACCAATTCAAAGTCATGCCTTTCGGCTTATGTAATGCCCCCGCCACCTTTGAACGAATGATGGACTCCCTGCTCCATGGATTCAAGTGGTCTACGTGTCTTTGTTATCTGGATGACGTGATTGTGTTTGCTCCCACTTTTGAAGCGCACCTTGAGAGACTGTCAAAAATTCTTGATGTATTCCGTCTCGCCGGCCTTCAGCTGAATTCATCTAAGTGCCGGTTTGGTCGCCGTCGCATTACAATACTTGGATACTTGGACATATTGTTGACGCTTACGGTGTACAGCCTGACCCAGAAAAAGTTCGAGCTGTGAAGGACTTTCCTGTGCCGAAAACCGCCAAAGATGTCCGCAGCTTTGTGGGGCTCTGCTCCTATTTTCGGCGGTTCATCAAGAACTTCGCGGAAATCGCTCGGCCCCTAACAGATTTACTCAAACCGGATGAGACGTTTACCTGGGGTCCCTCGCAAGCAGCAGCATTTTCCGACCTGACCACTTGGCTCACTTCTTCACCTGTGCTGGCTCACTTCGACCCTACGGCACCGACGGAAGTGCGCACCGATGCCAGCGGTTACGGAATAGGCGCTGTGTTGGCTCAGCGACAACGTGGGCAGCATCGCGTGATAGCTTATGCCAGCAGGCTGCTGTCCACCTCGGAGCGTAATTATTCCATCAGAGAGCGCGAATGCCTAGCACTGGTGTGGGCAGTCGCAAAATTTCGCCCTTACTTATACGGCCGACCATTTATAGTTCTTACCGACCACCACGCTCTCTGCTGGCTCGCCTCCCTCAAAGATCCCACAGGTCGTCTCGCTCGCTGGGCACTCCGCCTCCAGGAGTATTCTTACCACCGTAGTGTACAAATCAGGAAAACTGCACAAAGATGTGGATTGTCTGTCACGCTACCCTGTGGCCGACTGCGATCCTACGAGCACTGATTCTGTGGGCTGCGTCCTTTCCACCTCCCAGCTGCTTCATCTCGGGGACGAGCAGCGCGCGATCCGGATATCAGCCGCCTAATACAACAGCTCGAATCTTCACCACAAGACGCTTCCGTTCGCATGTTTACCTTAAAGGACCACACCTTATATCGGCGTAATTTATCGCCCCATGGTCACGACCTACTTCTGGTCATACCAAAGCACCTGCGTTCTACAGTCCTACGCGAGCTCCATGACGCGCCAACCGCGGGTCACCTTGGTGTCTCTCGCACATATGACCGTGTACGCCGCCGCTTCTACTGGCCTGGCCTTTCACGTTCTGTACGTCGCTATGTCAACGCTTGTGAAATTTGCCAGCGTCGCAAAAAGCCGTCGAGACTACCTTCCGGATATCTTCAGCCCATCGACATCCCATCGGAGCCATTCTTCCGTGTTGGTTTGGACCTTCTCGGTCCCTTCCCAACATCCGCCTCCGGAAACAAGTGGGTCGCGGTGGCTACGGATTACGCGACCCGTTATGCAGTTACGCGAGCCATGCCAACAAGCTGCGCTACAGACGTCCGCTGATTTTCTACTACGCGATCTCATTTTAGTGTATGGAGCCCCTCGTCAACTGCTGACAGTCCGAGGCCGTACGTTCCTTTCGAAAGTGGTGGACGATATCCTGCGTTCCTGCTCTACCCAACATAAGCTCACGACATCGTACCACCCCCAGACAAACGGGCTTACAGAACGTTTAAACCGCACCTTGACAGACATGCTATCGAAATACGTCTCGGCCGACCATCGTGATTGGGACCTTGCACTACCCTACGTGACGTTCGCATACAATTCCTCCCGGCATGACACTGCCGGGTACTCGCCATTTTACCTTCTGTTTGGACGCGAACCAACATTGCCGTTGGATACCTTCCTGCCAGCCGCTGCGCAGTATACTTCTGAATATGCACGCGACGCTATTACCCGAGCTGACCATGCTCGTCAGCTTGCCCGCAGCAGATTAATGGCGTCCCAAGCTCGCAGAAGCATCGTTACGACGAGCGGCATCGCGACGAACACTTTCCAACAGGCTCCCTCGTTCTTCTTTGGTGCCCTACGCGAAATGCAGGCCTGTCAGAAAAACTTCTCTCTCGTTTCACGGGGCCCATACCGCGTGCTTAGACGAGTGACCGACACTACATATGAAATTGTCCCTGATAGTCCATCAACCTCTTCCGCTCTGCTGTCAAGGGACATCGTCCATGTATCAAGGCTCAAGCGTTACCACACTGCTCCTGCTGTGGCCCCGGTAAACTCGCCGGGTCGGCGCTTTTGCCGCGGGGGGTCGTGTTACGTGATTTCGTCTGACTGAAAGAGGGCATAGTGGGGGCATACCCAAGTAAGGTGCCTCGGACTGAGAGTAAAGAAGTGGACATTGTGAGTGAGCTGCGTTGTGGCTGCGGACCGAAACTGTTATTTTC
>WOVY01003709.1:0-39770 GCA_013436015.1 Rhipicephalus annulatus | reverse complement strand
CAGATGAAGTCCAGAAAGGCCCTCCAGGGCCACGACTTTTTGAATAGTGGCCGAGTGCAGGAGCTATGAGCGAAGAAATTCGCCGCCGACACTGTGGCCGTCGTCCCTCAAGTAAGACATGTTAAAAAAAATTGAGAACGCTCTTCTCATGCACGTGCGTCGTACTCCACGTAGAATAACAACGCAGTGGATGCGAGCAGGCTTCGCTGTTCCCGGCCATGCATGCGCAGTGCGCGGCAAGGATCTCGCCATCACTCTTGCCCATGAATAAGACGTTGACGGGGGCCTTGTGAACACACTGAGAATTGATTCGGAACAGAAACAAACATTAGCATCTATGGCAAAATCAAGTAATTTAATACCTCTTACTTGAGTCACGACGATCATGGTGTCGGCGGCGAATTTATTCACCCGCGGCTCCTACAACCAGCCACTCTTGAAAAAGTTGTGACCCTCGAGGGCCTTTCTGGACTTCATCTGCTCCCGGGTTTTCGAACTCGTCCTCGGAACGAGTAATTCATGAATATCGGAGCTGTCGACGCGTGGCCACAAGTCCACGTCATAACACAGTCGCCCGCACGAAGCGTGTGGGGTCCACTCGGAGCGAATTCTCGTCTCTTCTTCTTCGTACCACTCGAGGTCTTTCTGGCACAGCGCTGCGGTGTAGTCTTCCGGGGAGGCTGACATCGTGCTCGACTCTTCTTACTGCTAAATTTGCGTCGCGCTCGCACTCGACCACGCTTGCAAGCTACGCCAACGCTCGCAAACACGACTGCGCTGCTGCACTTCCTGGCCGCCTCTGACAAAAAAATGACTGCCTACCCAGAGTGCATAGCGCCGCCGCCGTTCATGCAAGCTCCCTATACATTTCTTACTCATTAACGAGGGTCTCGTACTGGCAGACTTGGTGCCTTAGGTTGTACACGAGGGACTATTGGTCAGCTGCCAGCTTGTAATATGTGCTACGTGGCGCCACACAGGCTCATAAAGAGTGTGCCACACTCGCCCCCATTGCTACTGAGGGCACTGACTGACACTCCCCACGTTTGAATCCACATATATACCCAACAAAGTGGCTGGAAGGACAGCCGCGGTAGTAGCTCAGTGGTAGAGCATTCAACGCGTTATTCGAAGGTCGCAAGTTCGGTTTCCTGTCCACGGCTAGTTATCTTTTCAACCACTTTTCTTTCTTCACATTTACATTACTATTCGGTCTAATAACTTCCCCTATACTTTCCTTGGCATTATTGTCTGTTAGATCTCATTTATTGAGTCAAAACATGGGAAAACGAGCCCTGAAGTGTGTGTATATATATATATATATATATATATATATATATATATATATATATATAGGGGTTTATTATTCCTCCACTAATAATGCTTTTAAAGACTGTTCAACAAAAGCAAGGCATTCAACCGCCAATTTTTAGCACACTAAGAAAACACCATGACCTGCTATAGAAACTTCCGACCTGCTCATGGCATCGTTCCCCCTAGATCGCTTGCTTTGCTTTGCTTGTTTAGTTTTTTTTTTGGTTCTCGAAACGGCAACAGCACACCGTGGCGCCACCACTAACCCCCATCGTGTTAGCGGCCACTTCATCTCTCATTCTCGTACGCTCCCAGTCGCCGCCAACACAGAGTCTGAAGTTTGCTACGTGCGATAGGTGCTCTTTTGTGAAGCTGTTGCGTGTAATCAGTTGCTATACATAGTCGGCAACATCTTCAAAGGATAGCAGTAGTATAATACCATTTTCTGCGATGGTATACTGCTGCGTTCGTTACTGCAAGTCCAGCGGGCGACTTTCTAGGAAGGGCAACAAGTGTCGGCCGCGCTAGTGATGGGTGATTAGGAGAATGAGCATTTGGGTACACTTTGAAAGGAATTAAACTATATTTTGAACGTTTGTTGCGTCCAACCCTTCGTGTGGAGTGTCCCTTGCATATAGAGAAAACCCACGACAGGCTTGTTAAAAGTTTATTGTCGCCACCCCTTTAAAGGATGCTTTAAACTCGAGGAGTGTTGCATAAAATATTTTGCCATCTGCCCCCCTCACACCAAATTCCACTTCAGAACAGTCTTTTTCCTGCCACAAAAATCAGAATGTCTATTCCATCACTGATAATGACTGCACATTCAATGTTGGATATGTTAACTGGAATGTGCCTGTCAAATGCAGGTGTTTCAGTGTATGCTGAGTAAAATAAACTCATTTAATTGTGAACTTGCTTCTTAATCCTGCATCTTGCAGTGGGAAAGCTCGCACAGGTACCGGCAATACCTTCCGAGGAATCCACTTTTGTATCTTCAGCACCAAACATGGAATTTATGAACTTGTGTAGTTAGTGAAATATATATGGGACTCGTCTAGTAAATTGCCAGGGTGAATGTGTAAACAGCATTGAAATTTCGTTTTTCGAAATTATTGGCAAACAGGCCTTCAGGATGCATTATGTGCATGATATTGGCAACCAAGAAATTTGGAAATGCAGCCTTTGATCAGAAACAGTGCATGCATAGTAGGTATTACTGTGTAGGGTAACATAGTTTTGCAAACTGTAAAACGTGTTGGCAGATATAAAATTTCGTGAAACAAGAAAGTGATATAGCAAAGTGGATAGTCAGAATACATAAAATGATAAGGAGAGCAACTGATTAGGTTGGGTTTGTCTCGTAATGCTTTTATATGAAGCATATTCTCAAGACGGTGTACCAGCAGTCATGAGAAAGCGTCTTGGCCCCGCCGATGCAAGATACGTGGTAATTTTAGTGAAGGTGCATCAATGTTTCAACTGACTGTAACCGCGATGACTAAATTTAGATGGTGGACCTTTTGAAAATACTGTTGGCACGAACTAAGTTTTAGCAACGTGGCGGCAAGCCGCTACGTTGGTAAAACTTTGGAACAGTAAAGCGTACAGGAGGTTCCACAGTCCTCAGACTGTAAGACGTCCTTCACAAATTTCACATAGCAAAAACCTTTTTAAACGGCTTCCCAAAGCTTCTCAATTCAAGGGTTATCAGATCAGTACCTAGGGAGTTACATGGTGGCTTCACTGGCAGCATTTATATGTTACACAGGCACCTAAAGGGTGCATATACACTTATAAGATGCTAAAGGCTCTGATTTATATAGGATTTGCGTGTTGTGGTATCCGACGGTGCAAAAGGCGATGATCATAAGAAAGCATTCAAATATATTTAGTCCTCTTCATTGCCATTTAGAGATGTGCAATATGTAATCGATAAACAAACTGAACGCAAGTATACAAAGTCCGAGGAGAAGTGACAAGGGCCAAAAGGTCGATCAACAGCATCACAAGTGAGATGACAGGAATAGGTAGGTCAGCCACCCCTTCCCCGGCGAATTGTTGAGCAGCCTCTAAATTTAGATCCCTACAAATCGAATCGGCTGCTCAACACAAAACTTCCTAAGCCCCCTAACATAAACAAATGTGCAGTGTGGGCATTGCATGTCTGCATATGAGGGTCAGACTTCATTTACATGTGCACATGCAAAGAGCCCACAAGCACATATCTGGCTTGGAACCTACTATACTATTCCAATGTCCCTAAAAAAAATCTGCCAATGTATCTGTGCGTTATGTACAACCGAGGCCCCCATGAAAGACAACTTCCGGTGCAAGGATAAACCAAGCTGACATTCAGTCCTCATGTTCACTTTAACTGCCACTGGCCATGCTATTGTTTAAGCCTGCTGGCTGTTATCATAATGACTGTTCTTTTAAATATAAGTATGCTGATAAATTTTGAATCGTTTCTTTTTTTTTTAATAGGGCAAAAGGAATTTCACCATAACTCACGATAGTAGGTAGCACTACACCGTGATGGGTAGTGAAATATGGCTGCTTCAGCGCTATTCACAAACGATCTATTTACACATAGGCTAAGGAGTACCGCAGATAGAATACAGTGCATTGATCTAATTATGCTCCGACAAAACGCCAGCACTTGTCGCGCGCGTCTATTGCCATGATTTCTTGTCACTCTTGCAACAGTCCTTGGAGGAGGCTACAAACAGCGCACCATAGAAAACACCATTATGTGGAGGTCATATCACTTTGCTCACGTCGGCTTCCGCGGGTCTGGCGCAGTCGAGGAAGCATGTGATGTTGCTTTGTTAATGTTATTTCTTGGCGGCTCATAAATGTTATAGGCACAAAGGTCTTTATTTTTATCGGATATTTTTTTCTTCTGCGAAGCAAGTGAAGTGAGCTAACTTGCGATTAATGCGAGTGTTCCAAGGCAAAGTCGTTATATAGACCAAATACGCCTTCTGCTGACCCAGTTAACACTGTAGCAGCACACGTTAATTGGTGAAGATGGAAACCAGCCCCATAACAGTCTTACGAGTATTAACCGGCGACATCACGACATGCCGGGACGTGCTCGATAACAAGTTGAGCCCTACTTGTTGTCAAAAGGAAATGCGATGAAATGCGATCGCGACTGACTCTCATATTAATCCACAGACAGTGAGGTCACGTAATGTTTGAGCAGACTTCATGTATACATCAGTCCAAGAAGCAACACAAAATGCAAATGCTTCAATACGAACGGACCGAGATGACGGAAAAACATCTATCCGTCAAACAGCTAGGCCTAAGCTTCATCCACGAAAAGAACCTAACTCGTTCATGCATAAACCTGATCGGGGAACAAAACACGTACCGCTGTGCTCAGTGAATATGTTCGCCGACACAGAGGAAAGCCTGATGTCCTTCGCCTTTTGTTTCTGGCCATGTTTTGTCAGCTTGTTCCCGTGACTACTGCTTCCAACGGATGACGCGCTTCCACGGTTTTCCTTGCCATGCTGCGCGCCCATAGCCCGACGTCGGTTGCGGGGGTGACGACTCCGCCCAGTCCTGGCGGATCTTGGCCAACTACATCTTCATCGTGCAGGGCGGCCGGAATGAAGTCAACGCGACCCAACGAGCAGTTCCGCCGTCATTCAATCGCCGACAGACGCCATGTCTACGATGGTTGCTCCGCTGCAGGAATGCATACCCTCGACCCGATCGCTGGAGGAGAAGGGCAACCGCTCTCGTCGTTCGGAGAGATGCAGCATGGGATGGGGGCATGCGCGTGCGGCATCGGCCGCCGCATGCGCTGGGCCTGCGCCCCACGCTTGGCTACTGTGGCCGCGCATATCCCACTACAAAGAAACTGCAAAGCAGCTCGGTTCGTGCCCAGATTGTGTGTTGGCCTTTCGGTGGTGTTAATGAGTTTAGGAAATGCGCTTTGTCTCATATTTCGTGACACCTTCTCTTGCATAAGCGAATTTGCTGGGTAGTAGTAGTGACGCACTTGCAGGATTTTAGGCGACACATCGGTGGTATGTGCTGGTGCACGTAGTAGCGCTAATTCGCACATATCATTCCTAGCCCCTGGGTCTGTGCAAAATACAATTTAACCACCTGCCTTCCCACACCTCTCTCTCTATCTCTCTCTTTTTTTTCTTTATTTCATGCTGCACAATAAGCTCACTTACTAAACATATACCTAAACTATTAGCAGCACTTAGGTTGTGAAATGCACGTCATATCACGTACTTTTTTATTCATATTTATTTATTTGATTTGCATACACTGATACACAAGGACAAAGAGGAAAGGGAGAGAGCAAGCTGGCAACTGCCACCTCAACGTTCCAATTCAACACACATATTTCACCACAATTCAACACACAGTTTTTGAATCCAGGGTAAATTGGTGTGCGCAAAAAACAGACAAACGACGGCAGAGAAGAGACAGGGACTGCGCTTGTCCCTGTCTCTTCTCTGCCGTCGTTTGTCTGTTTTTTGCGCACACCAATTTACCCTGAATTATGAACCAACTCGCCCAGCTACAAGTTTTATTGAACCACGTTTTTGAATCGTGGTCCAAAATTACAGGGCCTCAAAGCCCCTTGCGTATGGACGCTTTGGGTCAAGCAGGAGCGGTGAGTTTTTTAATAGGGTCTGCGGCGCTCTGGACACTCCCCTTATTCATGTCATTCTAGTCTTGGTCGAGAGCTGCCCCTTAATTCAGTTGATGTCGTTACGTTTTTCTGATCCAAAGCTTTTGGGGCAGGCTTTCGGTCTCCCGCTAAATTCGAGAAATAGCGTACCCAACTCAAACACCAAACGCAGTTCAAGTATCGCGAATGCGCAGTGGCCTTGACGCTATTTCATTTATTCATTTGGACCATTAGAAAACTCCCTATCGAGCAGTTAACGACTGATTGCGGGAAAAAGCAAGTTGGGATAAGTAGTGGTTTTCTTTGTATTTTTTTCGATTATGTCAGAAATGCACCTCAGTGCACATACAGCAAGGAGTATTTTCATATATTTTACTCCGCCCAAACGATACAAAAGTCCACAGAATGAATGATCTTGAGCAGATCTCGAGAAATAGTGGCTTGAATCAACAACGCAGCTGGGTAGTCCATGCGTAGTCTCCTCTGGGCTATATATACTCCGCTTCAATAAAAATTAAACAGAATACATGGAATTCCCGCTCATGCGACTGCGTAAATATACGTTTTCAAGTCTGTTTTTTTTTTTTCTATTCCCCGCCAACGTACGTATGTACGTCCCTCACGCATAGTCAAGTGATGCAATCGAAGACATTTTTGCCCAAAATTGCATAATACGACCGCGAAAGTGGATCTTGACTGATATATTTAGAAATCTTACTCTTAGTATTCAGTACACTATAGCTGAAGCCGCGTTCTAACAAGCCATGACCTAAGCCACTGACGCTGCAACAGCGTCGATTTTGCAACGAAGGGATCGTTTCGGCGTGACTGGTGCATCCAATGATAAAAAGAAGAAAGTGCGGCACGAATTGACAAGCTACTTCAATGCTGCTCAATAAAAAGTGAATTGGCGACTGAGTACCCGTATATATATATATTTGCTTTCTTTTTTTAAAATCTATGCTTAATATTATTTTGCATAATACGTTTATTTATGGGTTCCTGTAAAAAAAAAAACGTATCAACAGGAGTGTGATTTTAGCAAAGAGGGGTGAAAGAACTAGAGGTGTGCACGGGCTCCCGGTAGCCCGAAAGCCTGAGCCCGGCCTGGCCCGCGGGTCTTCTCTTTTCGGGCCCAGGCGCGAGGGCTATGTACTGTGTTTTTGAACGGACCGTGCCCAAACCAGATGCAAAGCCCGAATCAAGTCAAAATATACATGTTGTGCCGGAATTTAACAACAACAACAAAATTCTGGCCAACAGTGCACAAGCATGCATATGTCACTGCGATTATAGTCTGCGACTTACAAATGTACAGAAGACAAACAGTGTTCGGTGGCCTGGCGAGAGAACTAGAGTGCACAACTAGAAACCTGGCCCCATAATCCGTAACAAAGGAATCAGCCAATCTAAAGGGAATCAATCCACGAATATGGATGATATGGTTAGCATACTGTAGACAATCCAAACTCATGACCGGCAAGCTTACCGCTGCCTCTGAAACGGAGAGTCTACAAGCATCGCATTTTACGGGCCTCCAGCACAAACATAAGGGATAAAAGCTTGAAGAAATCAGTGGCGTAAGAGCAAAAATAAAGGAGCAAAAGCTAGGACACACATCTTATCAGAACGGCCATTTCGTTTCCTAAATACAAGCTTTGATTTGAAATATATAAAAATGAATAGCACATGCTTTGATATAATAGCAATAGAAAACGAGCGCGGCCGTTGGCTCCGCGTCAGGCCAAAGCACTCAGCAACCAAATATAGTATAACACACATACATTGCATGGCGACATTTGTTTCCCAGTGACTCTCATCGGTAGGCTCTGGCAAATTTCTCGGCAATATGCGATCCGGGTTAAACCATCAAATGAAAATACGATGATTTATCGTTCGTGTTTTTTTTTTTTTGCAATAGCACGTAAACGTACAGCTTACATCCTAGAAATAGCCTCCAAAGATTTGCCTCTGGAAAGTTTCTTGTAAAGCATTCTTATGTAGACCAATGCATTTTTATGTTCCCCTTTTTTGTATATGACATTCGAGCAATGGTGTTCATAGTTCATTGTCAATGGTGACCAACAAATTGTTGGCATACACACATACGTAAGTAACGGTATATCATCGGGAATAAAAATAAATTACTTCGCACTGTAAAACTCAGCATAAGAACGATTAATGGCATGCCAGAAGAAACCCATGACTTTTGAAACAAAAAAAAATCGGAATGAACCACTTTCTTCGTTCCTGTAATTAGAAGGGTTTTAGATTTCAGAGTTGATTTTTACGGACCGCGCGCTGTATTTACGGTCAAGCGTGTGTTTTATTTTGCCGGGAGAGGGGAGGGGGAGAAATTTAGCGATTTCTAGGGACTTTGAAAAGGACGACATGCCCGTCCCCCTTTTATTCCTCTCTGTCTCCCTTCAAGATTTATTATCATCCTCTGGATGACACTTGTTTGACGCGCAAAGCATATAGCGCAAAAGCATAGACGTTCGTAGAATCACTCCATTATATAGGGCGAACTGGGGGAAAGTTTTGCCACCCCCCCCCCCCCTTCGGCTGGTCGAGTCCACGGCATGAAAAAGTACTCTATAGCCTGGTGGTCGAGTGCGAAAAAAACGAGCTTCGTAATAGAATCAAGAACGAAAATGAAGTGATGACGTGCATGAGGGCCTGCTATTGGTCCACAGCCTTCCAGGGCAAAGGTGGGAACTAAAAAGATCTTGGAATACAGAAGCAGAGGTTCTTGCTCGCCATTATTGTCGAAAAGCATTAGTTGCGATTACCCTGTGAAAGAAGAAATGACGTAATTCTCAAATGGTATCAGACACCATTAGCTACACTACACCTTTAGTGTGGAGTTGGGGTCAATTACAAATTTTTCCGCCGGAAGTTGTTTTCTGAAGGAGTATAGATGACTGAACTTGTAGTACTGACAGATTGATATTGCATATAAGTTCTTTCCGCGGCACCGAGGCAGGTCAAAATGCATCAATTTGTACACATTCAAGAAGCTATACACATTTTTTTTTTTTTGCTTGGCGAAGAGCTGTGCGCGAAAGCATTCATTGACTCAGAAAGTATCGGGGATACTTTCTTATTTTCAGGAGCATTTTGGCTTTCTAAAACCAAACAGGTATGTCGCTACGTGATTCGAGACTCTTTTCAGCCAATCATAGCTGAAGCGGGCATTTCGTTTGTTTATCGAGACAACATGTTCTTGAGATATAAATCCGCTTGAGGGGCATTTCCCGTAGTCGGTGACCTATCCCCAAACCAAGATCCAAACTGAGGAATTGCCCCGCCGCGGTGGTCTAGTGGCTAAGGTACTCGGCTGCTGACCCGCAGGGCGCGGGTTCGAATCCCGGCTGCAGCGGCTGCATTTCCAATGGAGGCGGAAATGTTGTAGGCCCGTGTGCTCAGATTTGGGTGCACGTTAAAGAACCCCAGGTGGTCTAAATTTCCGGAGCCCTCCACTACGGCGTCTCTCATAATCATAGAGTGGTTTTGGGACGTTAAACCCAACATATCAAATCAAATCAATCAAACTGAGGAAGCCTGAAGGAAAAAAAAACAAGAAAAATTCAACCAGCTCCGCTTCGCGATACTCATGAAAAAGCGAAGCTGGAGGCTTCCGCTTCGTCAGGTTATCGCACTTGTATGTTTGGCACGTTTTTCAGATATGTTGTATCACCCATCTTTATTAAACACAATCTTTGAGGTGGTGTAATATATAGTACAGCTTCATTGCACCAGGACCATACCGCTCTTACGCACATGTTTCAGAAGAAGCCTTATAGTTTATGATGCACGCCAATGGCAACGTCATTAGTTATGTTTTCTGGAAGGCATTAACAGAGTTGTCTGAGCATCAATCAGCCCATGCATTCGCCACCTGCATACTGGCCATTGCCTTGCGTTGCCCGTTCCCGCGCCATGGTTGTCGCTGAAGGGCCCACGTCGGGCGGCTTCTTCAACGGAAGAACGAGGAAGCTTATTGGCCATTATGAAAGCGCAAATATCACAGAAACGAGACAATATAACTGCTTTCAATGCTAACAAAAGGACGTTTTTTTGTTATTCTGTTTAATACTACTGCATGCCCCCTTCAGGCCCCGCAATTTTATTCTTCCCCTTGTTGTCTCCTATATATGTAAGTTTCAGCAAGTTCCCGCTCGCAACAATAGTTTTCTTCATTTTTAGCGGACGAGTGATGAGTAGCGAGATGTGTCCGATTCCTGAGGCACACACCCGTAAAATGAACCACGCGATCAGCTTTACGCTTACATCGGAAACATCTGCTGCGATGCTATCAAACTCGGCTGAGGTTAGACTCCTGTAAGCGTTTGTCAAAGGCTGGTGACAAGCTTGCCGTTTATGTTTCTTTGAAAAGTTGCTTTCCCTTCAAGTCCCCCCCCCCCCCCCCCACTTTTCTCGCACATGGGCGTGGCAAATAGAGGGAATGACCACAATGGTCTAGTGGTTATGCTACTCTGCCGCTCGCCCGATGATCATGGAATCGTATGTCGGCTGCGGCGGCCGAATTTTCGGTGGAAATGAAAATGCTATTTAGGCACACTTTAAAGAACACCAGGTGGTAGAAACTTACGGAGCCCTCCACTACGACGTCTCAAGCAAGTACCAACTGGGAACAATCAGTATTGTCACTATGGCGTCTCTCATATCCTAATTTTGGGGCATTAAAGCTTCAGAAATGTTAAAGACGGAGTGTTGATAATGCTTTCGTGAAGAAGAGATTTTAACAACCACTCTTCTACCACGAGACGTGTATGGAAGTTTCTTCGCGTGGTGTAGTCGTAAGCAGGTCTATTCGTGACTCCACCTAGCGCTCGCCACCTCGCCTGGAAACGGCGCTAACTGCAGGGTCAACCTTGAAAGGAGACCTGTCACCACGTTGCGCGCGTTGAGAAGCGGCCGTCTATAGTTCCTTTCTCTTCGCCATGCCGCACGCGCGAGCTCGAAAAGAAGAAAGCGATATCCAGAGACCATTGCAGCGTGTCGCAATGCGTGGCAAAGTGCTGCAACGATGGCAACGTATACGGTTCCCACTTCCTGACGCATGCGCACGACACGCGACGGAGAACAGCGCAAATCAGCTGCGCATTGGTTAGAAGGTGACGGACACTGTATACGGTAGTTTGTTCTCATCAATTCGCTCGCGACGACTTAATTATCCTTGGTGAGTACCCTATTATTTAGCTTGTGTGCATTCTTATTAATATTCGAGCTTCTCTAAGCGCAGAGTATAGTTTCGTTTATATAAGCAAGTGCTTTAGGAAACTTGTTTGCATGACGTGTGTGACTATTTTTCCCATATACGCTTGTTATCTGTGCAAGTGTTAGCCTTCTCGATTTGCGCTGGTGGAATCCTTCCCCCCTGAACAATTTTTCATTTCGCATCTCTACACGCTCATAAATGCGCGAAAACGTAGCGTGCGTGTATGTATGTTCATGGAGATTATATATATATATATATATATATATATATATATATATATATATATATATATATATACCACATCCGTGCATTTGTGCGCGTGTAGTGTGCGCGCACATATCTGCTTTGAATATCAGCTACTGCCAACATGAAAAAGTGAGTGTTCGGAAGCACACGACCTTATTCATTAGAAACCTGATAACATTGATTGGCAAACGGAAAGAAAGGAGCACTTCTATTACACTTGATACTACGATTGGCCTTATCTCAAGATACACTGGGCCAGGCATAGCTTCATTCTGCAATCAAGTGAACGGCATGCGTATTCAGCTTTTGACGGCACAACGGAACTCATTGGGATACATGCAATCGGCAGCACGAGTCACCTCGAAAACTGATAAGGCCTTGCCTGTAGCAGTGTAGCAATGCAGGGCAAAACTGTAAGCACCTTTAAGAGAGGCAGTTGCCTTCTTCACATGAGCAGTTGCCTTCAACCTCGGGCACTCTAGACAGGTTCTTCAACTTTAAGTAAATCATACGCGATTCACCGAAAAGGCTAGATGTTTGCGCGGACAGCGCCACTGTTTCCGCTGTTTCCACAGTGAAATCCTTTATGCCGATGAGAATGAGGTGGTCTGCGGCCAGCACCCTTTCACCTTCGACGAAGCAACACGATCAGCCACCACAATGAAGAAAATTCAGCACAGCGCCAAGCGAAAGTGCCGCCTTGAATCTGTTAAGCGCAGCCATCTTTCCTTTTTCGACCACTGTTACCAGCACATGGACAGTTTCATAGAACTGCGATTTATTGCAAATAACATGAGGTCTCTCCGATTTAAGGAGGGAGGGGGGGTGCTTTTTGGCAGCCACGTGGGATCTTCTAAAGGACTGGTGGTGGTAGTGGTTATATGAGGAAGAACGCACCTAGTTTCTGCAGCCCGGTAGGGAGCACAGCGCCGTGCCTAAAAGGACTGACCCCACCTACCCGTTGCAGCAAGTCGGTGCGTGGCCTCTTTGAGCGGCGCTGCGCCCTCTCCCTATAGAGACTTTGCCTGTCTCTCTATAGGGAGGTGACGTGGCACTGCGTCACAAAGCCACGCGCTGACATGCTGCATCAGGTAGGTGTGGTAATTTTTTTTTCCTTTTGCGATTCCGCGAAAGTTTCGCTATACTGTAGATATGTAAATGCGTATGCAAGGCAACGAGCGAGCCTATAGAAGATGCTCACTATGTTAATGCTTTTGCAGGTAACCATGATTTAAAAATATGTCAGAGCTGTTTCTACTTGATGGGCCTTTAAAACACTCGCTCGTGGCACAATTCACACGTTTTAACACCCTGGCTCGATTATACGCTTCTGCCACGTAATTTTATGTGCGTTAAGCAGGCTTCTGCCAGTGCATGACAACCGTATAATGTTTTTTTTTCTTTCCCAAAAAACAGTTTCATCAAATTCGTGGCTCTGTGGTAGAACACCAGCTTTACACGAAGGCGGCTCGAGTTTGACTCTCACTCGTACCGAAGATCTTTATTATATATTTTATTTACGACAAGTAACGGAGACACCGATCGATATAAGGTTCATCGTGGTGTTCCCCAAGGAGGAGTTCTCCGCCCGATCCTATCCAATGTCACAATGATCGGCCTAGCAGCAGAACTTCCCAGCACGGTGAAGATCACTGCATACGCTGATGACATATGCATATGGGCATCCGGAACTACTCGTCCACAATTGCGAGCTCGACTACAGCGTGCAGTGACGATCACATACAAATATCTACGACGTCAGGGGCTCACTCTTTCAATCGACAAATGCGCAGTGCTTGCGTTCACGCACAAGCATATGTCGCAATACCCGATATTTATTAATGGGACAGCGATACCTGCTGTAACGCACCACAAGTTCCTTGGGGTTGTCGTACACAGAGATCTATCGTGGACGAGGCATGTCGCCGTACTTAAATCTAAATTGAAGAGCTTTGCTCTCATTCTTCGCCACGTAGCAGGAGCGAGATGGGGCCCATCAGAATCATCACTACTTCAATTATACAATGCTCTATTTGTGGGATACATTCGATACAGCATGCCGGTGCTTTCCAATATGGGACCTAGTTGTGTGAAGACACTCGAGAGTGTTCAAGCTCAATGCTTACGAAGATGCTTGGGTCTACCACGCTGCACTTCAACAAATGGAACAATCGCAGAGGCTCGGGCTTGTCCCATCAGTGTATACATGCTCTGCGAGCCACTTAGAGTTCACCTACGATTACTGAGCAGACACAGACAGCACCCACTGTCAGTACTACCCGCCACTCACCCAGATTGCAGTTTCTCAAAAGTAATATTGCGGCATGAAAATATTATACCACCAAGGTTTTCTCCGCCAAATGCCCCCTGCAGTGCCACCATGGGTTCTGCCTAAACCACCTATCTCTTTTACGATACCTGGAATTACGAAGAAGTCGCTCATTTCTTCTGTTGGCCTCAGACAACTGACCCTATATCACATTTATACAACGTACAGTGATTCTCTGCACGTGTACACCGACGAATCCACCACGCTAAGCACCTCCGCCGCAGCCTTTGTCATCCCAGACATGGATATCGCTCGACGATTCAAAGTGGACCATAAAACCACATCAACTGCCGCAGAGCTTGTCGCTATCCGAGAGGCAATAAGGTTTATTTCCGGAGAGCGACCTCGAGCCTGGACGATTTTCTGTGATGCCAAACCCGCTTTGCAAACCATTAATTGCATCATGAAGCAAGGTCCATATTACAGCTTGGCAATAGAAATCACAGAACTTATTCAGGTTGCTTCAACAAATGGCCATCTTATAACTTTCCAGTGGATTCCCGCTCATTGCGGCGTGATGGTAAACGAAGAGGCAGACGCTCAAGCTAAAAATGCCTTAAGCAGTGCCCCTGAAGTACGCATTGCGTTTTCACGAGCTGACACGAACGCCCTGCTTCGCTGCGTGATGCGCAGCTACACACTTCAGCACTGGACCAAATCGGAACGGCGACACCAGCGACTTCACAAATGGGACCCGGAAATGAGGTTCCGCATGCCTCCTAAATTGAAACGGCAACTCACAAGTATGATCCACCGCATTCGTCTTGGTGTGGCGTACACTAGACGTTACGCACATATCACCGGTCGCAGTGACACCGGTCCTAATTGTGAACACTGTGATGTGCCAGAAACACTTGAGCACATATTTTGTGTCTGCCCAGCATACGCACGTGAAAGACAAACACTGATTTCTTCTACTGAACAATATCGCAGTAGGTCATTAACTGATGAGACCATGTTGGGCCCTTGGCCAGACACCAACTGTGCAACTGCGGAGAGCAGTTATTACCTTTTTAGAAACAACTGGACTATGTGCGCGGCTCTAAATGTGTCTCAGCTAGAAAGAACACTACATACTCACCTCTCTATCTCACCATCGTCATCCAATATTCTTTCTTTTCCCCTTTCCCTTCCCCCAGTGTAGAGTAGCAGGCTAGAGCAAACTATCGCTCAGGCCGACCTCTCTGCCTTTCTGTAAATAAACATACTTCCTTCCTCCTTATTTACATCTTTTTTATTTTTTCGTTACGGACAAGATTTCTACCTCACAACCAACGAAGCCGACACCGAGAAGAAAATTTCTGCTGAAGGAGATCTTTAAGGCTATCGCATTGAAACCTCCAGTACCAGTACATCAAACTATGGGTTTGTGGTTGAAGTCTCCCTGGCGGAGGGCTGAGAAGAGGTGGCGCTGCAGTAAATGTGCGTCGGGTAAGTACAGGGTAGGGGGAAGGGTTGAAAGTCTTTAGGTCCTTATCACATGTATTATTCTGGAAACGTGGCCTGGGAACTTTTGACCCCCCCCCCCTTGTACTTATACGCCGACAGTGATGTTGCTTTATGACCGCCACCACTATTGGCCTCGAGGAACATACGGTGGCACCACCTATCGGATGACGTCATTCATAGGATGCCGGGTTGTGTTGTCAGCTAGAACACCGCATTTCCTGCGCTTTTGCTGTGGACACCGTGCGTGTTTCCCTTTGTTTTGAAGCTCAAAGAAGCGGTAAGACCTGATAATACGGGCAAGCAAACTACGAATTGGTGTCCTCGGTGGCACTCTCGTGTCTAATTTACATCGTAAAATCATGACTAAGAACCGGTGGCAGCCATTGGGGACGATTCAAGTGGTGCCGCGAAAGCAAAGCTACCGTATTCCACAACCACTATTCTATCAGTGGCGTCAAAACGATCACAGCGCTGACCTCTCTAGTGGAGGCCCACGCGGCCAATATCGTCACCCGTGTGACTCTGACAGTCCATTTTGCGATTTTAATACCTGCTGGACCGTTGGTATTACAGAGGCGAATGGAAAAGAAAAAAATGCAAGCAAAAATAAATTAACTGTCAGAATAATTACGCAGAGCATAAATAAAGTGTGATAACGAATTGAAAAACGCCCTGCCGCGGTGGTCTAGTGGCTAAGGTACTCGGCTGTTGATCCGCAGGTTGGGGGATCGAATCCCGGCTGCGGCGGCTGCATTTCGATGGAGGCGAAAATTTTGTAGGTCCGTGTGCTCATATTTGGGTGCACGTTAAAGAACCCAAGGTGGTCGAAATTTCCGGAGTCCTTCACTAAGGCGTCTCTCAATCATATGGTGGTTTTAGGACGTTAAACCCCAGATATCAATAAAAAAATGCGTAACATAACACAATATATATATATATATATATATAATATATATATATATATATATATATATATATATTACAGGTTTACGATCAAATATTTATCGAATGAAGTGAATTCAGAAAAAAGAGTGTGAATGTGGAACATCCAAAGTTTACAAAAACACGTTAAAAGTCATGTAAATCAGACATTACATGAGAGCGATAGGGATGGGAATGTGATTCCTGTTTAGAAATTATTGAAGCTGGTGCTTGACGTCTTTCTGAGGTTAAAGAGGGGAAAATGTGAAAGTAAAGGACGTAATGCACCTGCTGTGCAATTCTTGCTGACGTTATTCTGCCTTTCTTCGCTAAGCTTGACTTCACTGTCAGGGCCGCAATGTAAGATGTAGTACATCAGGCACCCCACCTAGCACGTTCTCCCGACATGGCCTCTGCTACATTCCCTGTTGGACTACCTCAACGAAACAATTGTTTGTGTATCTGCTGCCACGGATTCATTATACCTAAGAGCAGGCTTCCAAAAACAACAAATAGAATCACATCAAAGTTTCAGTCGGGGAAAGTTAATCCGGAATCCTCTTACGGTGTGATGCTTTGAGGCCCCATCACTCAATTTGAGTGACTGTATGAAATCAATTATTTGGCAAGTAGTTTGTCATTTTATTCTCTTACCAACGAAACAGAGAAGATCATTTTGCATGTGTTTTTTTAAATATATACGGGCCTAAATGACCCTACAGTATATTTCTTCCCGCGCAACAACTATAGTTTGCAAGCCTCTGTTATCGACTTTTTTCTACTAAACGTGTAATCATGAACAGCTCGATTATAAAATTTTCCTGCTCCCTCCCACTAAATTCTCTCTCAGCTTCCCTTACCTCTTTGGAGTAGAACTCCACATATGCCCTGGAAGCCGATTATACGTACTTGCAGAAGGGAGGAGAATTTACTTTCACACTTCCTGACTTTTAGTTTGTTTTCAGGGACAGATATGGAAACTTATCAACCTTTTCAACGGAGAAGGTGAATACGTTCTTTCTGGAATGTGGCACGGAAGTTCAATGGCTAGCGCGCACTTGCGTCACAGCCTCGGCAGCGCCTTTCTGCGTGGTGACGCAGATCTGTACAGTCCAGAAGGGAACATGACGGCACCCAGGGAGCCGTCACTACTTGTTGACAGGAGAGAAGAAACACCTCCTTTCTGGGCCATGGCATGGAAGAACCAAGGCTGACATCACAGCCTTGGCAGTGCATTTCTGTGGTTCATGCCTAATAAGCACATTGCAAAGGGGATTACGGTTCATGAATACCCACGAGAAGTTCTGTGAAAAGTTCTGTAGGTTGCAAGAAAGATATACTCTATGGTATGCTTTGTATTTTGTTAGGAATGGAGTTGCGTGGCCGGTGCAAACCCGTGTGGGTGTCGTGGCTGGAGGGAGCAGTCGTGACGACGAGTTGGAAGACAGAAAAAAAAGTATACAGAGTATTTACATGTTGACGGTTTTTGTGAACAGGCACGGCGCTCTTCGATGCTCTGAATTAAATTGAAAGGTTGGGTTTTCTTCTCTCCCCGCGGTGGCCAGAAGTCCACCCATCATGCATCACTTGCTGATGCATTATGATGATCACGAATTCGCCTCCAAGGGTCAGTACCCTGTCGATGACATATAGGAGCGCGAGGTTGGTTAGTGACCTCTCCGGTGACCCTGTTATGGAGTTGATGGCTCACTGACAGCACCTGACGTCCCTGGGTGCGGTAAGGCCCGCCTAACATGATCAGCATGGCGACGGACTCGCTGGACAACACGCGCGCGGTGCTTTATCGTTTCTTCAGTTCATCCCACTCAGAAATGTAGCGTTGCAGTCTCTGAGAAGCGTACAACAATGAGTTGACCACTGGCCTCGGTCATCGGGCCGGCAAGGTAGCGGCACAACACATATAGATGCAGTACTTATTTAAAATGAAAATGTTACTGTAAAGTCCTGACCTCATGTTCAGCGCCTGCTTCGTGACGCGGGTCCCGCCGCGGTGGTCTAGTGGCTAAGGTACTCGGCTGCTGACCCGCAGGTCGCGGGTTCGAATCCCGGCTGCGGCGGCTGCATTTCCGATGGAGGCGGAAATGTCGAGGCCCGTGTGCTCAGATTTGGGTGCACGTTAAAGAACCCCAGGTGGTCAAAATTTCCGGAGCCCTCCACTACGGCGTCTCTCATAATCATATGGTGGTTTTGGGACGTTAAACCCCACAAATCAATCAATGCTTCGTGACGCGGCGCCGTGCCTCTCGCGCGACAACGTGACGCTGCACCCCCCCCCCCCCTTCTCTCCTTGAAGAGAGGGCGTGGCGCCGCGTCAATAAGCCACGCGCTGAAAGCCTGACCACATGCACTCCTTGCAGCGCGTAAGCCGTTGCATTTTGCAGCGGTTGCTTTTTGATTGATTGATATGTGGGGTTTAACGTCCTAAAACAACTATATGATTATGAGAGACGCCGTAGTGGAGGGCTCCGGAAGTTTAGACCACCTGGGGTTCTTTAACGTGCACCCAAATCTGAGCACACGGGCCTACAACATTTCCGCCTCCATCGGAAATGCAGCCGCCGCAGCCGGGAATCGAACACGCAACCTGCGGGTCAGCAGCCGAGTACCTTAGCCACTAGACCACCGTGGCGGGGCACAACTCCACAAATATATGGACAACAGTCGTTCGTGTGAACTGAGCGTGGGGCATCTTCAAGCAAGACAAGTCCCTGAGGCTTCCAGACAGAGTGGTCAAAATACACACGTCTTCACATAGTACCTCTGAATTACAGGACTGGGATTCGCGGAGGGAAATGGTATAGGTAACAAATCGAGGGTGAATTCCGCCCTCGCATCTAAGGTCCTTTAGGGACGGCAGCGTCGCGCGGGCTTGGCTTTCGCTGTCGACAGCGTGTTGTCCAGTGTTCAGAGGCCCTAACAAGCTGGTTGGTGAATTTATGCCAGAGATCCTTGATAGTGGTTGCATAGGAACAGCTTTTATTTGACACAAAACAGCTGCCGGTTGCGCTGTATGACGTTACTGAGATATATACTGCTCTGGTAGCCATGACACTCAGACAACGTATGCACCGTCATGGGTGAGTGACTGCATGTGAAACGTGCCGAGAAAGTGAGTGGTATTTAAGAGACAACGGCATCATAGACAGTTCTAGACCCCTTTTGCGCCGGAGTTGTATGATTCCGTGCTACTGATTGTTCAAGGTGTTACGGGTCATCTCTTCCTTTTGAGGACTTCACTAATTACCGTTTTCTCTCAAATAATAATAATAATAATAATAATAATAATATCTCATGTTTAACACCACAAAACCACGATATGATGGTGAGATACGCCATAGTGAAGGGCTCAGAAAATTTTGACCCCATGGTGTTCTTCAACGTGAACTTCATTCTAACTACACGGGCCTCAAACATTTCTGTCTCCAATGAAAATGCAGCCGCCTCAGCCAGAATTCAATCCCGTGACCTTCGAATTATCAATCGAGTGCCATAACAACTAGACCACTGCGGCGGGGCGTTTTCTCTCAAGTTCCATTGGCAAGTGTAACTAAAAATATGGTTACTTAAGCGTATAGCTGAGTTGGATGTCGTTAAGACGTGACCGATGCATAAATAAGATCACGAGAGCACGTAGCATAAAAAGAACCTATGACGTTTTTATCCTTCGAGAGTTTATCCAATCATTATTGTATCTTCACGCAGCCGCCAAGTGAGCAACGGGGGGCAAGGGCAGCGCGTGCCTGCTATCGGCGCCGCCGAGAACAGGCGCGCGCAGTGAACCACCTGGGGTTCCGTCGGAATCAACGCCCCGGAGGCCGCCACACCGCCGCGTGTCATGACTTGGCTATTGAGTCAACGCTCCGCCGTTGGCACGCCCAGGGTGACTCAATCGACGCCTTTTGCTCGTTGCGGAGGCGACGGCAGAGACGAAGTGGCCCGAGGGCGTCCCGCCGCGCTGCAGCGCGCGCCTTGGAAGCGGTTGTGTCCCCCGTGTTGTATTTGTCGCATACTGGGAAGCAGCCCCCGCTTCGGGGGAGCGTTAATTGAAGGACTCCGCGGCGAAGAGGGGGAGGAGGGGCAACTCGGAGGGACTCGTTTTCGGGTGGTTCGCGTGACGGGCAATGCGAAAGGAGCGAAGGGCGTCCGTGACATCTGTTTTTACCTACAAGCCCAGCCGTGAAGGGAAAAGGGGGTGAAAGCCACAATGACCATTATCGAACACGCGGAAAGCGTTTTGTCCATCTGTCCTTGAAGACCGTCGCACGTGCGGGGTGCGGAGGAAACTCGTTTGACAATACTTGTGCTTCTCTGTTTGCTTTTCCTTTTTTTCTTCCCCTCTCTACGGCAGCAGTGTACATAGCGAACGAATAAACCAGTCTTCGTGATGCGTTCAAACTGAAAGGACGTGTTTTTTCTCTGTCGTCGTCTCACTAGAGAAAGTCTGCCTCCCTGCTATTCCGCCACAACATTTTTTGGTGCCGAAACCCGGGAATTAGGGACCCAAAGATGGACATCGACAGGATGAAGCGCAAAAGGGCCGTGGTGCGAACGTCAACAACAAAGCTGCTCAATGACATCGCTACCATGGAGGACGACGCGTCACTCGGTGAGCTTGAAGAAAAGATCAACCTTCTCACCCTTAAGGAAGACTCACTCAAAGAGCTAGATCGGGAAATTGAGATTGGCGTAGAAGATGATGCATTAGAAGAGGAAATTGCATGCTCCGAGAACTACAAAGAAAAGATCAACGTAGCAAGAACTAAAGTAAAGCTCATGCTACGTGAGCTTAGCTGCACTAACGCCGCATCAGTGAGCGCTTCGCTAGATCGCACCTCAAGTTCCTCAGATCAAAGAGAATCTAGCCGTAACATCCCGCAAGTAACCCCCACAGTAAAGCTGCCAAAACTAGAGATAGCAAAGTTCAACGGCGAGCTTCGACAGTGGCAAGGCTTTTGGAGTCAGTTCGACACGACAATAAACGCTAACCACCACCTGTCAAACGTGGACAAGTTCAAGTACCTGAACAGTTACTTAACAGGAAAAGCAGCGGCTGCTGTTGCAGGTCTTGATTTGTCCGACGGAAACTACGAAGTTGCTCTCTCGCTGTTAAAGGAAAGGTTCGGTCGTAAAGAAGCCATAATCGAGGATCACATGTCCAGACTGCTCAATATCAAGTCAGTGCGTGACTCGCGGAACCTCAGCCAACTTCGGAGCCTCGTTGACGAAGTAGAGAGAGGTGTACGGAGCCTCACTTCTCTTGGCGTCGGTGTCAGCACGTACGGAGCTCTGCTCCTGACAGTAGTAAAGAAGGCGGTGCCTGCGGACCTTCATCTCGAATACTGTCGACGAAAGGGCGCTACTACAGGAGGCAGTGAACTGGAGGCATTTGCGCATTTTTTGAGAGTCGAGGTAGAGGCACGGGAGATTATACAGCGGGCCGAAACACCAAGGGGCATGTGTGCAGAATCGTCTGTCGAAAACCGTAACAGCACCTTTAAAGCGGCGAGAATGTCTTCAGCCGCTGCACTGCATACCATGACCAAGGAGAGAAAAGGGTGTCTGTTTTGTTCGTCAGGGTGCCACGAAGCGGTGACTGCGATGCAGAGATGTCGGCAGCTGATAAAAGAGAAATGCTGAAGCGTGAGAATAGATGTTTCCGCTGCACAGTAAAGGGGCACACGTCAAGAGAGTGCCGTAAGGCCAAATGGCTCAGGTGTGCCAACTGTAGCGGAAAACACCTCACGGCTATGTGTGATCCTGATTTCAGAGAATACCGTGGCAGTGGTGAACAGAATGCATCCCCTCCACCAGCGACAGGACAAGCCACAGTGCTAAAGTCTTCTCTAGGCTCAGAAGAGAATTTTATGTGCATGGAGGGGCATCAGTTTCTTCTGCAAACAGCACGAGCTTGGACAGTGGGACCGCACAAAAGTACGCTTGTCAGGCTTCTCCTAGATGGTGGCAGTCAAAGGACGTTCATCCATCGCAGGTTGTCTGAAAGACTGCAGTTAAACGTGCTTGGGGAAGAGGAACTTAAAATCTATGCCTTCGGCGACAAGTCCGCTATAACCCGCACTAAAGCGCGTCTGGTCGAGCTGTGGCTGCAAAGCCAGTACGACGGGAAAAGGGCGCGAGTGGAGGCCCTCGAAGTTCCCTGCATCTGCGCAGATATAATGGCTGCGCCTTTAAAGTCAGTTCTTCTGGAACTTTCGAAATTTGGCTTGCCAGTCGCGGACGTCGCGCAGGGTGACGGAAGTGAAAACATTGATCTTCTGATCGGCGCTGATCATTATTGGGAAATTGTCACGGGATCCACTAAGCGCCTAACCTCCAAGCTGATGGCAGTAGAAACTGCATTTGGGTGGGACAGTCCAGGGCCAGGTAGGCGCAAAAAGGTCACCAGGAGTCTGTCCCTCTGTTGCTGGCGTAATGCGAGTAGCAGTGAGCGAACAAACTAACAAAGAAATATCAGCACAGTTGAGGTCATTCTGGGAGCTCGAACACATTGGTATCAAGGAACACGAACCAGCTCGCCACCAAGACGCAATCCAACAGCACTACAAAGAAAACCGTCAAATTTGAGCATGGTCGGTACACAGTGTCTTTCCCCTGGAAGCCTATGGTTGATGAGCTCGACGACAACTACGAGTGCGCCGCGAAGCGTCTTAGAGCCAACACAACGCGCCTTTTGAAGGGAGATTCCTTGATCGTGGAATATGACGCCTGCATCCGAGAATACATCGAAAAGGGCTATGCAGAGCCAGCCAACAAGCATTGCAGCGCTTCGGAAGGTCCGGTGTATTACATGCCACATCAAGCAGTGGTTCGACAAGAAAGCCTGACAACAAAAGTGAGGGTGGTGTTCGACGCATCATCAAGTGCCAAAGATCGCCTCTCACTGAATGATGTTTTGGAAAGTGGTCCAAAACTTAATCCAGAGCTCATTGATTTGTTGATCAACTTCCGCACTTACAACATCGGCATCGTCGCGGATATTGAAAAGGCATTCCTTCAAATATCTCTGTCAGAGGGTGACCGGAACGCTGTGCGGTTTCTCTGGTATGCTACCACTCCGAGGAAAGGTGAAGAACTTCCAGCGGTGGCGGCCTACCGGATGACGCGCGTTCCGTTCGGTGTTACATCCAGCCCATTCCTATTAGCCGCAACATTACGACACCATCTTGAAGGACTCCCAGAGCAGTATGCTGAGACTGCGAACATCCTGCGCAGCCATCTCTATGTTGACGACCTTGTGACAGGGGTCGACACCCTTGAACAGGGTAAAGTGCTATGCCAGGAATCAAGCGATATATTATCTCAAGCAGGAATGCGGCTCCACAAGTGGATGTCTAACGACCACGATTTAGTCAACTTCATAGAGGATGGGAACGTGGCGAAGAGGAATGCAAATGCCGAACTTCCTGCAGCCACCAAGGTATTGGGAGTAGGTTGGAATGCTCATACAGATAACTTCGAGTACAATCTGACCTCACTTCTTGAATTCCTCACCACAAGAGCCGACAGCAAGAGATTCGTATTGCAAGTCTCAGCCAGAATTTTCGACCCCTTTGGGTTTATCGCTCCTACAACACTGTACGTAAAGACAATGTTCCAAAGGTTGTGGGAGTTGGGAGCGGGTTGGGACGATCCCTTGCCAGAATTGATGCAAGCGGAGTGGAATTGCTGGTGTGAAGAGCTTCAATGCATCAAGGCGGTGTCCATTCCGAGGATCATCGCAAGGGATTTCCGAGATGAAAAGACAGAGAAAGTGTTGCACATTTTCTGCGATGCCAGCCCAAAGGCCTACGGTGCTGTCGGATACGTTGCATGCAAGTCTGCTCAAGGAATAATCAATATAAGCCTAATTATGGCCAAATCAAGAGTTGCCCCTTTGAAGCGCCTCTCGTTACCCCGACTAGAGCTGATGGGGGCCCTCATTGGTGCTCGACTGTGCCACTACGTTTGCCAAGGCCTTGAACCTCCAGAATGCTGCTGCCGTCCTTTGGACCGATTCCACAGTGGCTATGCACTGGATTAAAGGAAACGCTGCCAGATGGAAGCCCTTCGTGGCAAACCGAGTATCAGAGGTTCAGGCGCTGACTGATCCCGAGGATTGGAGGCACTGCCCAGGACTAGACAACCCCGCTGACCTAATCACTCGCGGTATCCTCCCATCAGCCTTGTTAGAAAGCGAATTGTGGTGGAGAGGACCACACTGGCTTCACAAGGATAAGACGCATTGGCCAACGACCGGTGAGCAGAGCCCAGGGGCAGTAGAATGTCACCTGGAAGAGCGAAAAGTGACGGTGATGCCCGTAATATCATCGCCGTTCGAGGCAGTGCTGAAAGTAGAGGAGTTCAGCTCATGCAGCAGAGTCGTGCGCTTAACTGCGTGGGTCCGCCGCTTTGTCAACAATTGCCGCCACGGGAAGGAAAGGAAAGGTGGTCGGCTACGAGCTGAAGAGGTGATCGATGCTGAGAGGTACTGGTTGGCAACAACTCAAGGAGAAGCATTCAGTGACGACATTTCCAACTTGAAAGCCCAAAGACCACTGCACAAAGGCTCTCCTGTTCTGCCACTCAGTCCGTACCTTGACGGGGAAGGTCTCATGCGAGTTGGTGGACGCTTGCAATTCACCGACAACCACTAAGAGACTAAACATCCCATCATTCTACCTAGCACTCATCCCTTCACGCTACTGCTCATAAGGAAAGAGCACGTGAGAATGCTACACTCAGGGGTGCGCGACACCTTGGCGCAATTGCGAGAGTCGTATTGGATCATCCGAGGGCGCCAGGCCGTAAAAAGGGTTATCAAGCAGTGCCTCATCTGTCGCAAACAAAGTTGCCCTCAAGCCACGGAACCAGTGGCACCACTTCCAGCTGACAGAGTAACAAAGGGAAATCCGTTCGACACTGTCGGCATCGATTTCGCAGGACCTTTGATTTGTCAAGAGTCGCGCGGTGCCCGAAAATGTTACATCGCAATTTTAACCTGCGCTGTGACACGTGCCGTCCATCTTGAGCTCGTTAGCGACATGTCGACTACAGCCTTTCTCCTGGCTTTCAAGCGCTTCGTGGCTCGCAGGGGAATCTGCTCGACTATTTATTCGGACAACGCGCTAACCTTCAAGAGAGCAGCAAAAGATCTGAATGCAATGTTCACGCTACTAAAATCAGAGGAAATGCAGTCATACTTCGCCGGAAACCAGATCAGGTGGAAGTTTATTGTTGAAAGGGCAGCTTGGTGGGGCGGATTCTGGGAACGGTTGGTGCGATCGGTGAAGGTAGCGTTGCGCAAAGTGTTAGGTCGGAGCAGTTTAAGCTTTGAAGAACTCACAACTGTCTTGTACGAAGTCGAGGCCGTAATAAACTCACGCCCATTGACTTTCACCTACGATGATGCTCAAGAGCCAGAACCACTGTCGCCGGCGCACTTCCTCGTCGGAAGAAAGCTGACAACCCTTCCTCCACACCACCTGCCAGCCGAAATTCCGGGCGGTGACGCGCATATCTCACGACGCTGGAGGTACCGGTCTGCCATGGCTGAAGGATTCTGGAGACGGTGGCGGAGAGAGTACTTATTGGAGCTTCGATCGGCGCATCTGTCCCGGCCAACGACATCGAGTGACCTAAAGATAGACGATTTAGTTCTTTTAAAGGAAGATCATCTCAAACGACACATGTGGAAGATCGCCAGAATCAAGGAAACGTTCAAGGGCAGGGACGGCAGGGTGCGGGCCTGCAGTTTGAAACTAAGCGGGGGAACGGTGGTGAAACGACCAATACAGCTGCTTTATCCGCTAGAAGTCGACCGACAATGAGCTCAAGAGTTCGCTCATCCGGGGGAGGTTGTTGTATTTGTCGCATACTGGGAAGCAGCCCCCGCTTCGGGGGAGCGTTAATTGAAGGACTCCGCGGCGAAGAGGGGGAGGAGGGGCAACTCGGAGGGACTCGTTTTCGGGTGGTTCGCGTGACGGGCAATGCGAAAGGAGCGAAGGGCGTCCGTGACATCTGTTTTTACCTACAAGCCCAGCCGTGAAGGGAAAAGGGGGTGAAAGCCACAATGACCATTATCGAACACGCGGAAAGCGTTTTGTCCATCTGTCCTTGAAGACCGTCGCACGTGCGGGGTGCGGAGGAAACTCGTTTGACAATACTTGTGCTTCTCTGTTTGCTTTTCCTTTTTTTCTTCCCCTCTCTACGGCAAGCAGTGTACATAGCGAACGAATAAACCAGTCTTCGTGATGCGTTCAAACTGAAAGGACGTGTTTTTTTCTCTGTCGTCGTCTCACTAGAGAAAGTCTGCCTCCCTGCTATTCCGCCACAACACCCCGCGCGGCAGATAGCGGACGTAAATGGCGGGGGTGGTTGGTGTGAAGGTCGAAGCACCGTGAATACGCTGCCGGTAATAACCTCAACTGAGAGAAGGAGGGAGAGCGCCAAGGATGCATAATCAGTGCGCTCGTATATCGCGGCGTAAATTAGCCGCGGTTAAATAGGTATGGCTTCAGTTAATCCTACATGTCTACAGCTGGTTCTGCTGGCTGCTGAATGAAGATTAATCGGCGGCTTCCATGAGATGACAATTACTGTTGCGGGTGCACAATACGTTACAAAGAGCATGTGAACGACTTTAATGGACGAGGGTTGATCATGGAGGAGTAGGACTTATCGCCTTGCTCAAGCTGTACCTTTACGAAGGTGAAGACAGCTTTTTTTTACTTCTTTTATGTGCCCGTCTTCTAGTGCGCCATGTGCGCTGAAATGCGCGCCTTCCTGCCTGACTACACTCTCGAAAAAGTTGCACTCTTTAGGGCGTCTTTTTGTCACATAACAATAATCGTTCACTATTTCTCGCGCCTCTGATTGCTTTTAACTAAAGAGAAACAATTACTTAGTCGATACTAATGAAGTGCACTCTGAGAAACTTAATGTCATGAGTTTTCCTATCATAAGTTACCCCGCCGCGATGGAGTATAGTGGCCAAGGTACTCGGCTGCTGACCCGCAGGTCGCAGCATCGAATCCCTGCTGCGGCGGCTGCATCTTCGACGGAGGCGAAAATCTTGTAGGCCCGTGTGCTCAGATTAGAGTGCACGTTAAGAACCCCAGGTGGTCGAAATTTCTCGAGCCCTCCACTATGGCGTCTCTCATAATCATATGGTGGTTTCGGGACGTTAAAACTCTCATATAAGTGATCAAACTTATCATAAATTTAATAATAACAAAAAAAACAAAGTTGAAGTTTCATTTTTAAGTTTCGCGGTGAAATTCACTCGCGTGGCGTCACGAATTGTAAAACGTACTTTTATTATTTTCGCTACATTTGCTCGATTAAGTTTTCTGAAACTTCGTATGCTATGTCTATTGCACGTAAGGGTGACACCATACTTCATTTTTATCGATTAAAAGCTACTTATAGAACCCAGTAGCCGCCTCCCAAATCTCTTACGTCACGGTGTTTGGCGCGGGAATCTCAAAGTGGCGTCTCCACTCACATTTCCTTTTCACGTGTTTTCTAGCTACCCTAGCACCGTCTCGCGGTAAGAGTGGCATTTTCGGGATTGTGAAATTGTACTTCATTAATAGGCCAACATTCGTATTTCTCTATAGTGTCCCTTCAACTCCTCGCGCCTGGCGATCACACGCCATGATGGGTGCACGTGTGTTGTGAGTGTGACATATCATTCTTGACGATAAATTTCTCGCATTGCTTCAGCGCAACTCAATTTGAGCATGATAGAAAAGGAACACGAGAAGGCAAGGAAACGAGAAAGGTGACAGGATGAGGGCTAGTTTTCATAGTCTTGCGCCCCCTCCCTTAATAATGCCTCGAGGATGAGAGGAAACTACCGATGCAAATTCCATTTTAGGGGCGAAGTTCCTAAAGGTGTGGGTCTGTTCATCCATTGTATGCACGTGACCACCTATAGTTACATTTATGCAAACTGCCCACTACTTCGTCCTTGCAAACATCCCACTACGCCACATCACCACTCCACCACTTCACCGACCATAAAGCAAATACTGTTGAGCAGTAGCCAATATGAAATGCAAGATGGTCGTGTACTTGTGTCCAAGTGCACGTCAAAGAACTATAGATGGTCTTACTGTCCCTTGTTCATCCCTTGTTTGTACATGACCGCCTATAGTTCTACCTTTGCCAACTGCCCACTACTTCGTCCTTGCAAACATCCCACTACGCCCCATCACCAATCCATCACTTAATGGACCATAAAGCCGTTATGATGAAAGAAGAACGGAAACGACGTATAGCTATCACTTACGAACAATAAATTTGTTGTATATATACCGTGTTTGTCGTGTCTTTGATGATGTAGTGGGGGATATTCGCGGATGGTTCCCGGTTTAGCGATGAAACCCTCCAGTGCTTCGCCCCAGTCATCATCATTCACTCCATGGATATGCTGCAATTTTTTTTGTGTGTGCGAAATGGTTTCTCCACCATGGCACAAGCCCAGTGAACGTGATTTGCAAATTAAATTGGCCATTAACAATGCTACGGCAGAAGCATTGTTAATGGCCAATACCACGCTGAGATACCACGCTGAGAAGGGACACCACGCTGAGAAGCGTGGTATCCGCTAAAGACTTGCAAAGAATTTTGTGCCAATTGTTCATGCAGTGGCTGACGACCATGATGAATTATGGCTGCAGTGGGTATGCGCCACACTTAATAGGGAAACAAAAACAAGCTTGCTTTTGTAATGGGTTGAAGCATTGGACGGCCCACTCGTTATGCTAATTGCATTGTGCGACGACTTGTTGTTCTTTCGCCGTTTTAAAACGCTTTATAAATCGTATTAACGCGATTGCTTTCCCGACATCAAACCTGCATGCCTAAAACAACAAGTCACAAGCACCGGTGTAGCTCAGTAGTAGAATACTGGGTTGGCACCCAGCGGACCCGGGTTCGAGCCCCACTGTGCCATGAGGGCTGGGTCACGCCTGCCTAAGGCAAGTTTGACAACAAGTTACAAGCACCGGCGTAACTCATTGGTAGAATAATGGGCTGGCACCCAGTGGACCCGGGTTCAAGTCTCACTGTGTCATTGGTTGGTTACGGACACCGGCGGTGGCGGCGGCGGACAACATGCAACTGCACGTGACCCGAAAAGTGATCTCATATCAGCTTTCGCTGTAGAAGTATGAAAATGATGATGAAAAGGCCCCGCACGAAATGAAGTTGAGACGCCTCAGCTGATTGGGATAATTGGTACATCATATTTCGTATTGCTATGTATATATGACAACTGGGTGATTTCACGAGATATCGACGCTGCGTACGAAAATTGATATTTTAAATTTGGTTTGAGTATTTTATATTTTCGTCCGCATATCACCAGTATAGCCCAAAAGTGAGCTCCACTTTTTTATTAACTGCATACTTTTGGAGGAAAGATATATAGAGCCTTTTCTATGCGGTGGTACCAACTGCGACTCTTGTGCTTGAAAGTTTACAAGGCCATATAAACACAAATCTTACAAAAAGTTTTTTCTATAAAATGTATGTGTAATGAAGAGTGAAGCAGCAATGTTGAAGCCTGTGGACAGAGGGGAAGTGCTTTTGAAAAATGTTTGAACAGGTAGGATTTTTTCTTCAACAGTTGCTATATTTGAGAACTTTTTCTCTTAAACTAAGACAGCTGGTGCTCCGTAACCTGCTTATCTATGACAACAAAATGCGTTCAATATTGCCTGGTAATATTGTTGCTATACCTCAAATACATATCTTTATAAATAACCTCAAGCTTTCAGCTTATTTCAATTTTCAATTACAAAATTATTTTAAAACCCCGATCTTCAATTTTTCCTAAGATTCCACAAAGAGACAACAGCAGACCATAAAAAATAGGCTGCGTTATTTTGTTTGCAGCAATAATATCGCGGGTACAAATCCTAGCTTTTCGAGAATTCCAAATCCTTATGCTTTTAAACAAGGTAGTGAACTTGCCGTAGTTTGTTCTTACGACTGGTAAAAGAAGATTATTGCTCTGGAATAACCAGGCAATATTGCTATTAATTAGGTGATTATGATCAATGTATGCAATGACAATGTCCTTCGTGATGATCCCATAGGCAATTATGGACAGTCTGTGGCAAGATGATTATCTTAATGATAGTATGTTAAGCGTTGGAAACAATTAGCTATAAGACGAATGAAATGAACTAAAAGTCATTAGTCTAACCACTCAATTCTAGTTGGTGCTATCGTTCAATGTGTGTGAAGTAAGTGTTCAGCCCAGATCATACAAAATACGAAATATGACTATAAATGTAAGCAAAATACAACGACCGTATGACGCGAGGCGGGAAATACGTACATGTCTTGATGAAAATATTGCTCCCAAATTCAATCATTTTAACAAGTGAAGTACCACGTTTATACAATTTTACTGCAGTATGTAAGGTGACGCCAAGAAACCATGCTTCACTAGAAATTTTTTAAGACGTTATTGTCGATATGAAGACAAGATGGTATGACAAGTGATATTCGCGGGGAATTAAACACCATAAAGTTGGTTTAGGAGCATTGATCTGCAGCTGATTGATCTGGCAACATGAAGTTATGGTATGTGAATCCGTGTCTAGGACTCGAGGTCATTCTGGAGCGTAGAAACTGGTTTAGATGATGTGAAGGTGGTTGTGTCGTCAGCGTACACTGTATGCACTAAGTCCTAGTAAGATTGGTAGGTCATTAATAAACATCAAAAATAAATGTGGGCCTAAATTTGATTCCTGCATGCAGCACACCTATGTTAATGATTTTGCGTGATGAAAAATGGTCGTTAACGTGCATCATTTGAGACCGATTACTGAGGTAGCTTTTAATAAGTTTAGAGGACAGCCAGGCATGCCAAATGACGAAAGTTTTGCAAGTAATACGCGATGACTTATTGTGTCAGAAACCTTCATCAAATCGGTAAGAAAGATAGCTCCCACGAGTAGTCTTATGGGAATAGCTTGTTTAATTTCCTCAGTTAAGGTAATTACTGCCAGCTAAGCTGAACATCGCGGACGAAATTCAAATTGAAGCGGAGACAAAAGGTTATTTTTTTTCAAATAACGCCATTAATCTAACGTGGAATAGTTTTTCAATTACCTTACCAAATAGTTGCTTATAATTCTAGACAGAAGTCTTGTCGCCCTTCTTAAAAACGGGAACTAGTGTACCAGCTTAAAAGCAGCTCGGAAACAAACCCGCAGAAAACTGCTTGTTGATAAGTGCCAAAAAGTGGGATATTCTTGAAACTAGTTTACATTAAAAGAATCAATATGACCTAAACCAGCACTCGTGGTCTTCAAAGACATGACGACCTGGCAGACTTCATCTGCGGATGTCGAATGTAAATAAAAAGAATCACCACAGCGTGGTATATTGCATACATGCTTTGCTGATTTCGGCTTCTCCGCAGATGCGCAAAAATGCTCCCTGAACGCAGTGGCCACTTTTTCAGGGTTGGTATACATTTCATCGCCTTGCCTTTTTTATTGCGGGTGCTGAACAGACAGACAGACAGACAGACAGACAGACAGACAGACAGACAGACAGACAGACAGACAGACAGACAGACAGACAGACAGACAGACAGACAGACAGACAGACAGACAGACAGACAGACAGACAGACAGACAGACAGACAGACAGACGACAGACAGACAGACAGACAGACAGACAGACAGACAGACAGACAGACAGACAGACAGACAGACAGACAGACAGACAGACAGACAGACAGACAGACAGACAGACAGACAGACAGACAGACAGACAGACAGACAGACAGACAGACAGACAGACAGACAGACAGACAGACAGACAGACAGACAGACAGACAGACAGACAGACAGACAGACAGACAGACAGACAGACAGACAGACAGACAGACAGACAGATAGATAGATAGATAGATAGATAGATAGATAGATAGATAGATAGATAGATAGATAGATAGATAGATAGATAGATAGATAGTGTAGGAGGTTTTGAGGCTTCTCGGCAGACCAGGAACCTTCTTTATTGACCTGAAACCGGGCCGCAACTGCCCGCAGCCAGCCGCTGCCACGTGCCACACAGCGCACACCCGATCATACTTGTCCTTTCTCATACGGTCGGCGCGCTCGCGGCCACCACTCCCACACTGCCCCCTCCACTCGGGAAAAATGTGGGGGTTGTGGAAGAGGAGAAGACGAGCTTCTGCTGTGCTGTTACTGTTCGTCTGTGGTTTTTATTCAAATTTCCTCGTACTGTCACCTCCGTGGCGGGTGCGATGGCGACAGCAAGGACCGATGCTCCGCCCCCTCTTCCGCCAAGACCAGGATGTGACCTGCAAGCGTCAAATAGGACTGGTGTGCTTGAGAATCTGAACATGGCGCTACCATGGTCATCGAGCTGCTCTGACGGGGATGACATGGAATCTGACGGTGGATATGCTGAGGCCACGAACCGCCACTTGAAAATGAAGATTCGCAGGACTTCAAGCGTGTTTGACCTCAATCACAATGCATCGCTCTCTCCGCAGACGTGCACGATTGCTTACGTCCCTATAACTGCTACAGGCAACCTGAATTTCTTGAATAGACAAGCTCTCACGGCGTATCTGTATCTTGGAAGGAAAGCTCCAGGACAAACAAAAGAGGTCTGCGTTAATGCCAGAAGGAACATACTCGATGTTGACGTTTCTGCACGGGCGAACCTATAAATGCATTGAAGGCTGTGACTCAGATGGGCACCATACCTGTGCGCTCCTTCATTATAAATGGCGGCTGCACAATTGATAGTGTGATTTCTGATATGGATAAGGATATCGATAGCAGTTATTTGTTGACGCTGATATCCTTGACGGTGACACAAATAAGCATCTCGTCTACCGTGGTGTGCCTTAAGGTGGAGTCCTGAGCCCAACATTATTTATTAACGTACTTGTTGGCCTCGTTAAAAGCTAGTTAAACTAGTAGGCAAAATCTCGGTGTCTGTACGCAGATGACATTTGCATTTGGACCACGAGTCTAACACGTTTGCAAGTACAAAAGCAACTACAACGTGCGGTATCGACAAAGTCTGCATACATCAATACCTGCGGACTACAATACAACTGTCACTGACGAAAAGTGCAACCCTGCCATTCACGAGAAAATCTATGGCTTGCTACCCCATAGTGATCGATGGGAACATAATACCTTCGATAACTCATCACAAGTTCCTCGGAGTTATCATCGATCGTAATTTGTCCTGGTGGAGGCACATCTCATCGCTAAGAAAAAAACTAGACAGCTTTGTCCAGGTCTTTTGCCATATGTCTGAAAAATAATGGGGACCATCGAAATCATCTGTTCTGCAGCTATACCGGGCACTTTTTATTGGATACTTTCACTACAGTGCTCCTGTTCGCTCCCGTGTTCTCTCCCTGTACGTACACTCGAGGGAGCTCAGGCGCGTGCCCTAAGAATTTGCCTAGGATTACCTCGATGCACTTCACCCCGCCGCAGTGGTCTAGTGGCTAAGGTACTCGGCTGCTGACCCGCAAGTCGCGGGTTCAAATCCCAGCTGCGGCGGCTGCATTTCCGATGGAGGCGGAAATGTTGTAGGCCCGTGTGCTCAGATTTGGGTGCACGTTAAAGAACCCCAGGTGGTCAAAATTTCCGGAGCCCTCCACTACGACGTCTCTCATAATCAAATGGTGGTTTTGGGACGTTAAACCCCACAAATCAATAAATCCTCGATGCACTTCTACATAGGGCGCCATTGCAGAAGCACGTGCTTGTCTAGCTCATGTTTATCTTCAACACGAACCACTACGAGTACATCTGAGGCTATTGACAAGGCATCGAGACCATCCACTGGCATACACTTTTAACACACGACCAAATGCTGCATACTCAGAAGCCGTTATGTCGCACCGAGATCTGCTGCCTTCAAATTATGCACCACATGTTATGACATACCACTCTGGACGATTTCTAAGGCGATCGTGGGACTTTCGATCCCAGGAATAACAAAGAAGTCAAAAATAGCAACTGCTGGTCCTAAGCATTTAACTTTGTCGTATATTGACTATATGTACAGATATACAGTACAAATTCTTGCAGATGGCTCTGTCACGCAGACCTCCTCAGCAGCAGCTGTCACTGTTCCTCAAGTGGGAATCACTCAACGCTTCAAAATAGCACACCGATCATCTATACTGCCACTGAGCTGACCGGCATCGGACAAGCTGCGTGCTAAATTTTACAGCAGATTCCAGCGAAATGGACATTATTTTGCGACTCCAAGCTGGCACTTCAGCTAATTAGAAACTACATGAAACAAGACACTGCATACAGTCCTCTGGTGTGTGACATAATGAATATGCTGAATGAGGCATTTCAGTCCGGACATACTGTTGCGTTGCAATGAATTCCCAGTAATTGTGGCATAGCTGGGAATGAACAAGCTGATGCAGAAGCGAAAATGGCGCACAATAGTGGCGAAGTGATATAAATTCACTTTTCCCTATAGGACAACAACGCCTTACTGTCTAAAGGTATGAAGACATCTATGCAAGGACTATGGAATGATCTGGATTATCGCCACAAGCGCATTTACAGGCTTGACTCTTGTGTTTTTCGCTTTCCGTTCCGAGACCAAGAAACGGTACTACATAGACTGCGGCTGGGTGTTGCACACACGCGATGATACTTATGCATGATGGGACAAGAGTAAAATTCTAACTGCAACTTGTGTAACACGCCAAAAACTTAATCACATCCTGTGCGTGTGCCCTTTATACGCAGTTCAAATACAATCTTTTAAGTGCCGCACAGATGACCTAGACTGCCGACCCTTTTCGGAAGAGAAACTTTTGGGTGCTTGGGAACGTGTGGATCACGCCGAACGCCGTTTAAAGGGCCTGCTCGCATTTCTAAGCAATGCATGTTTAGATTCCAGTCTTTAGAGAATATGCTAATGTAGAGAGTTTAGTGCGTGTACTACACCGAACGAGACATTGTGCGCAGTGACTCATTGTGCTATACCACAATCACCCCTCATCATATCCTCCTCTTTATTTTTCTTTTCCCCTTATCCCCGTAAAGAGTAGCAGGCCAGAAACCTGTTGTCAAGGCCAACCTCTCTTTCTCATTAAACACCTTCTTCAGGAAAAGTGGAGAGGAGATGCCGCATAGATGAAGGGGCTATCCGTGGCTATGGCGGACCACACGTGGTGCACACAAGCACATGCCGGGGCACTAAAGTGACACCTCGTGATACCTCATGGGCTGCCAAACGTCGTTGTTGCTGACTCGCGCAGGGGGTACTACCTCCGCCACCGCCCGAAGACAGAGGCACGCCGGTCTCACTCCGGTTATTGTGACTACGGTCGTTGGTGGCAACATTACGGGAAGCCGTTGCTCCTGGTGCAGATCTGGTCCCACCGAGCTAGCAGGCCCAAAATGGTCAAAGTAGACCTCCTGGTGCGGACCTTGGCGCACGGTGCTGCTGTCGTAGAAAGCATCTTGCTTATCTTTTCCCGTTGTAGCTACCCGGGCCTTTGACATCTGGGTGGTGGCCACTTCATGTAGTAGTCATTGAACGCTGGCGTGCTCGGCTGCCGTGGAAGCGTGATGTCTCCGCAGAGGCTCTGAATGCTACTGCCTCTGACTCTCACATCTGCACCTTCGCTCATGTTGATTCCAGATTGTTTTCATCGCCTTTCTCGACGTAGTTTCGGACCTCGATGACAGCCACTTTGCGTTTCAGGGCACACACACCTGCGCAATGACTCGCGTTGGCCACATATTCCTTCTTCAACGTGTCCAACTTTCTGTCACTCTCTAAGGACTCCTGACAGTCTTCTTTGTCTACCTGCAGTTTGTACACAATGGTGCTTAGGCTCCTCAGCTGCTTCATTAGTTCAGACCGCTCGTACAGGATGTCCTCCACGGAAATGTCCGACCATTCTGCCGAGGGCTCCCTATTTTTTGCAACAGAAGCGGTGGCGTAATATTTTTGACTCAACTGCTTCCTGAGCGGTTCTTTTCACGGCTTTTCCTTCAGGAAGCTTCCCATCTGAACTATCGCGCAACACAGCCATCACAGGCTTTTCTGCCGTCGACAGACTGGTTGTCACAGCAACCACTTCCTTTTCCTTTGGTAGGTCCTTCTCGTGCCATACTCAAGGAAGGCAGCTGCTGCTCCACCTTCGACAATTCGTCATGCAGCCGCTTGCCTCCTATGGCACACTCTACCATGCGGTGCCCACGATCTCTGTGTAGTGCGCCTCTGGCCTTCTTTTCATTTCCTGGATGGCAGACATCTTCTCGGCCATGTGCTGTTCTAGCTGCGCTCTTCCATAGCCAGTTGTTCCACGACCCTCGCGTGCTCTCCCTTAATCTTCTCAATATGCGCTTCGTGTGCCTTCTTCAGGGCCTCCAGCGCTTGCCCGAACTGTGCCTTCTGCGAGTTAGCCACCAAGATGTGCTCGGTCTCGAGGATTCTGCGCAGCTTCCACTGCTCTTCCTGATTGATATGTGGGGTTGAACGTCCCAAAACCACCATACGAATATGAGAGACGCCGTAGTGGAGGGCTCCGGAAATTTTGACCACCTGGGGTTCTTTAACGTGCACTCACATCTGAGCACACGGGCCTACAACATTTCCACCTTCATCGGAAGCGCAGCCGCCGCAGCCGGGATTTGATTTCACGACCTGCGGGTCAGCAGCCGAGTACCTTAGCCACGAGACCACTACGGTGCGGTCCGCTTCTCTTCCTCGTAGCCGGCCTTGACGTCCTGCAGCTCTTGTTGCAGGCTCTCTTAGCACCCCAAAGTTGGCCCTGTGCTCCAATTTCAGTTGCCTCCATCTCAGCGGAGTACGTGACCCTCCAGCCTCCTCTCGATGTTTTCCAACTCCTGGGCGTACTTGAGCCTCTGGGAGCCCAGCGTATTGGCGTTCTGGTTCACTTCGTGCTTCAGCCAAAGCACCTCTTCGTCCTTCCACATCACTTCTTCCTGGTATCGTTCCTGGCTCGCAAACAGTTCTTCTACACGTCTCCTGTGATTGGCCTCGGTCTCCCCGAGATTCTGCAGCGTGGACTCGTACTCAGTGCGGATGGCCTCCCCTATGTATTCCAGCCTTGCCTCCTCCTTAGAAAGCAGCTTCTCGAACATGATGAAAGAAGCGCTAAAAATTACACACACTAAGGAGGACACAGACGAGCGCTTACTAGCAACTCAAAAATTTTTCGACGCGAACACTAATAAATACATAAAACGCATGTACGTCGTTCCCAACCTACTCCTGCCATCATCAACAACGTGATATACCAAATAACCACTCCGATAATCGATGCCACACAACCGGAAACAAACACGTGTCAAGAACTAAGATAAAACATAAAACGAAAAATGCACTGGGTTATGTTACGTCCAAGAAAAAGCAAATTCCGCGTCTGTTAGTAGAACAGACGCTTAGTAGAAACAGGCGCTGTTAGTAGAAAGGAGGTGACGCAACTGTCACCTCCTTTCCTAGTTCTATACGCTTTCATTATTTCCCCTCGTCGTCCGCTTCTTGTGCGTGTCAATTATGCGTGTGTCTGAAAATTTCGGTTGACAGGTGCACTCCTTGCAGTGCATCGTTAAGTGTGAGTAAGGGGCCCCCCTTTAGTGTACATGAGAGTTCACTAAAGGGGGACCCTTACTCACACTTAGCGATGCACTGCAAGAAGTGCACCTGCCAAGCGAAATTTTCAGACACACGAATAATTGACCGGCACAAGAAGCGGACGACGAGGGAAATAATGGAAGCGTATAGAATTAAAAAAGGAGGTGACAGTTGCGTCAGTCAAGCGTCTGTTTTACTAACAGATGCGGAATTTGCTTTTTTTGGACGTAACATAACCCCGTGCATTTTTTCTGTTTTACGTTTTCTTTTCTTAGTTCTTCACACGCGCCTGTTTCGGTTGTGTGGCATCGATTATAATAGTGATTATTTTGGTATATCACGTTGTTGATGATGACAGGGGGAGGTTTGGAAGTGATTTATTTTGGTATATCACGTTGTTGATGATGACAGGGGGGGTTTGGAATGACCGTACATGCGTGTTATGTATTTATTAGTGCTCACTTCGAAATAAAAGTTTCAGTTGCTAGTAAGCGCTCGTCTGCGTCTTCTCTGAGTGTATGTAATTTTAGCACTTGTTTCATCATGAACCTCTACCAACACGCCCAACTGGCAATCATCCTAAATGTAGCTTGTCGTACTCAGCTTGCGCGGACTCAGCCTCCCATCGCAGCACCACATTCTCTTCCGCAAGTCGTCGCATTGCGGTGCTCGGGTCGAGTTCCGAGTCTTAGCTGGCGCTCCCGATGCTCTCTGCAATCTCATCTCTTTCCCTTCTTAGAAAGTCGAATGCGCTTTGAAGTCATTCAGTCTTTTTCTGCTCCCCCTCAAGTGTAGAGGAGATAGTTATAGCGCGAGAACAAAACGACGAGAGAGAGACAAGAAGGACACGAAAGACACGGTAGCGCTCGTGTCTTTCCGTGTCCTTGTCTTTGTGTCATCGTCTTGTTCTCGCGCTATAACTATCGTCATGTCATACCAACTAGCCCAAGCTGCCACACTTGTAGAGGAGAGTTTCGAGACCTCCTCGGCGTGCATGTCGATGAGCGCCCACCGTTTCGGCGGAAGCCATTGCATGCTGTTCAACGGCATCCTTGTCCCTCTCAAGGCCACAAGCGTGGGTTGCCTCCTTACCAGACTCCGATTAATCTGGTGTTATTGTCGTCTTCCTGCGGTCCGTTTCTCTCGGTTTCTTTCTGTTATTCTTCGTCTTCTTCTTTTTTCTTCACGTATGCTACTTCCTCATTCCGGGACTTTGTGACCGCATTTATGATCGCTTTCCTCACTCGCTCTACATGGCTGTGTCGGCAACGCAACGTCCCACCTCGCGTCAGCGCCCACTCCAACGTCAGCGGCATCCCATGAACCCTGTAGACACCATCGGGCCTCTTGCTTGCCTCCATGGAGCTCACCTCCCTCCTCCGCGATGATGGGTACGGTCGATGTAGACGGTTCGGCAATTAGCTGAGCAAAATGAGCAAGTTCCTCGAGGAAAGGAAAGAGCAAGCCCAACAGGAGTAGCCTGGAAACGGGGGTGGCATCGCCAAATAGCATGGCGAGACCTTAACGGCCTCAAGTGCAGTGGGGTTCGCCCGACGGAAGAGCGTTTGCATGACCCGAACTAATCCCGCAGACATTCCAGTGGGTGTTGCGTTCGAGTGTCCAGCCTCACGCCTGATACGGTATTCGTAAGCGACCGGTAGGAACTCTTACCGGAATGCCGTAATGAACCGGTTCCCGGACTGAAAGGGTGGCTGAAGCCACCGCCATCGTTCTGCGGTACCACGCAGATCAACTGGAGGACCCGCCGGAGCACGTCGGACTCTGAGAAGCCGCCAACGGTTGAGTACACGAAAATATCGTCAATGAAGTCGAGGACCGATTCCCTCGCGTCTTAACCGAAAAAGTGGCCACGGTCCACGGCGTCGTCAGGGCAATGGTCGCGGACTGCCAGG
>WOVY01003708.1:0-37649 GCA_013436015.1 Rhipicephalus annulatus | reverse complement strand
CATGGACATTTAAGTACAAAAAAGTATACATACCTAAAAGACTCCCACCGGCGGCCTACTCGGTGCTTTCATAATAAAAAAGTATTATTTTCCAGTATTCTTTTTTTCCCGAGAACTGCACCCAATTGAAATTCCCTCCCTTCAGCTGTGGTGGAATGCCCGCCGCTATCATCTTATCTATAGGCCCTTCAGTCCATGGGAACGTAGCTCTGACATGATTAAAACATGACCCTGACGATTTTTTTTTCTTCCATATGTTTACGTATTCATGCTTTCACTAGTTATTCAAATATATTGGTGCTGTGCTTTGTATGAACTCGTAGTAATCTTCTTTTGCTGTTATTATCGCCGCAATGCTTCATATTGTGTTTATTGTAACCAATTTTTGTACTCATTGTACCCACTCCTGCCTAAGGTTTGGAGATAAGACCTGCAGCACTTAATCAATAAATAAATAAATAAATAAATAAATTTGGGCACGCCTAATTCGAACTTTCGGTTAATCAGAACTGACACTGTGTGGTCCCTATGTGTATTTCAATGGGCGAAAACGCCCTGTAGTTCGAACATGCAAGCACTTGCGATAGTTAATTCGAACGTACCACGCTCCGCAAATTCACTTAGCACCAAGCCCGATTCCGCGGCGGCACCTACAAACATTTAAATGCTGTGCGTGAAGAAAGAAAAGAAGAAAAGGAAAGCCTGGTGCGGTATGTTTGCTCTCTCTCAAATGCATACCTGCCAACCTGGCAACAGATAAATTCGTAAAACCGGACTGGCCTGAATTTTATTGCGATAGCAATTATACTGACACTCTCCACCGAATTTCGCCGCCGGCGTCGAGGTCATGCACCGTATATGTATACATATTTATATATATGAAAATGCAAGAAAGAAAAAATCCAAGAAAAAAAAAGACTGGCGCGGAATCGAACGTGGGACCTCCGCGTCGTGAATGCAAGGCGTTAACCACTGAGCCCCCGAGAGGTACCTCCAACGTTCAAGTGGCAAGCTATTCATATCTACCACTTACCGCTGTTGGCGGGAATCTCGAGGGGGGGGGCCTGAACTATCATGTTTTCAGCATTATCAGCAAGATGGCGCAGTGATAGTGCTGCGGCTCTCATCTCTCATGCGTACTTTGGCCCATGTAAAGAAGAACGTGGGGGTACGCTCGATTGCGCGCCCTTATCTTGCAGTGGAGAGAATAGTAAGTCTTGGCTAGCCTTGAAGTTTCGGCGGAATGAGGCTGTTGTAGTTATCAGGCGCACAAAGGTCACTGAAATTGTTGCACAGCCTCCGTTCGTGAAAAGGGCGCGCTTTTCAGACAGCGAAGTAACAACCGAGAGGCTTATTCGCGTTAATCTGTACGTGTAAGTACGTTTCATGCGTCCTTTGTGCGTGGGAAACGCGGGGGCACATTTCGATCTGCTTGCTATTCCGCGCTTGTTCTTCCAATTTGTTTGCTATCGCGTTCATTGCTTCGCCTTTGCGGCAAAGGTGCGACTTTTTTTTGTCAATGCAGCCAGATCTCACACACACATTTATATTTTCGGGATATTATCATGGCAACCCTACACATTGAAGAAACGGTCGCATTCCGGGAGTCTCCCGGACAATGCGGGACCCTTCGCAAGTAGTAATGATAACACCAATACACAAAGTTCCCTCTTGCTGGCGGAATAGACCACGTCCTTTTTTGTGACCTCCGTGACGAGCTTTGGCAATGCGCCATGGCCAATTGCGGAGGTCATGCCATTTTACCAATTTTTATTAGTGCGAAATAAAATATTTTTCG
Organism: Rhipicephalus annulatus; assembly: GCA_013436015.1. Classification (NCBI taxonomy): domain Eukaryota; kingdom Metazoa; phylum Arthropoda; class Arachnida; order Ixodida; family Ixodidae; genus Rhipicephalus; species Rhipicephalus annulatus. The sequence goes on along the minus strand of WOVY01003708.1, from coordinate 35,851 downwards.
TGAATTTCAGAGGAGGTTCATAATATCGTACGCGCCATTGAAATTCGTATACTTTACAGAAACATCGGAAGAGTTGGCAGGTATGCAAATGCCAATCTGGAACGCGCCTCTGCCACGCTTCTCCCTTTTCCGTCCTTGCCACGTAGAGAACCTTTTTCTTTTCAACGCCGCCCGCGAAGATAGCAAAAAAAAAAGCTCCCGTCACGTGCTGGCCACGCTGCAGCCCGGAGGGTAGCAGCGGAGACAGTCGTTGTCATCGTCTTAACATCTAGTATATCAGTGTTGTAGGCCTGTTCGCAGGAAGGTGAATTCTCTTATTAGACTTGACCGCTGTTTCTGGTAATTAAAAATTTATTACAGTTACCTAAATACTGCCGCAATTACAGTGTCTAGCGATTTTATGATTTCTGACGTCTTGCCGGGAGCCGCACAAAACTTCCCAGCGAGCCATACGCGGCCCGTGGGCCACACGTTGCGGAACCCTTAGACGGACGGTCTGGCGCAGTTGGGCACAATTTCCGGCTATTTTATCAGGTTGGTGCTTCAAATCTCGTTTGGTGCACTTTGGCGCAGAAGTGGGATCCCTGCTACTGCCATGAATTATTCCATGTTGTAACAGACAGGCGATACCCCAAGAAGGACGTCTACATTCACAACTTCATTTTTCAACATTCTCTCTATGCCATGTGGTGTTCACAACAAGTGTAAAGCAAGATATTAGCTTCATATGTTGAGTGAAAAACAAAAGAGCATTGGCCAATTCACACTTGTGTTCCATACTTTGTTTGCGAGTACGAGACAGATGAGCTCAGCTTTCCGTAATGAAAGAGTTATAATGCACTTACCTTCTTGGCCTTTGCACTCGCCAGAATCACTCTCTGCCTGCAATAAAAGCAGGGGAAAAATTATTGTGAAGTGGACTCAACCATTCAGAAGTTCAGGTTATGCAAACAGCTACACGGTATTATTGCAATTATCTAATGCACAGGCACTGTAATAAGAACCTTAAAACCAGGTAATTGAAAGAAACCTAACTGAACCAAGGTAGTGTTTCAAAACTGTGGGCACGAGAACGGCACCCTCCATCACTTGCACCATAGTCCTGCAGTCAATGCAGACCTCTTTATTTCTCTTCAGCTCCTCGCTTGTGTTACCAAAATTTTATTTTTATATTGCTAGCAAAAGCACCTTGCGCTGAGCGCAAAATGATACACAATACTTTCACCACAAATCGAAGTTTCTATTTATATAACACAATCAGCCAAGAATGAACTTCCACAGACGTTCTGTCATTAAAAAACTGTTTACAATTTACAGTAGCAATAAACAGGGGTTATGTACACTAACCAGAACTTGAGTGCACAACTTAAACAGGGACTTTGGAAGACGAGGGCAAGCATACTGCTTACTACCAATCCAACGTTTATTCAGAAAGTACTGACATAATCAGCATTTTCTTCTTTAGATAATACATATTTTTAAATCAAAGTGGTGAGGCTGTCAGCCTCTATCTTCGCATACGAACTCAATGCAGGAGCGGAAAATCTTTGCTAAAATATTTAAAATGAGTGAATAACAAAAACAACTTTTAGGTTAACTTGAGAGTACTTGTTTATATTGAAAACTTGTAGGATGTGACAATTTACGGGGTTACTCATTTTTTAAAGATCTTGTAAGGGCGCATTGTTTGAGATCTTAATCATCACAACTGAGGGCTCCAATTTAGATGACACCAAAACTAAGTGCATCTGGCTGACAAGAAATGCACAATCTGGGACGCATTGGAATGGAAAGCCCGACACTAGTAAGCAAATCTCACCCTTAAGCAGCCCCTATATTCAATACACTCTTAGGCAAAGATCATTTGAATGATTTAGCCTTCAACTGTGCTACATAATAGTTGTGTCTACAATGTAGTGTTATATCTTTCTACCTTTCACAATTATTATCATGTAATGTTGCCGTGTATGATGTGATGTAAAAGTTATTACTGTGTGTCAACAGCATTGTTGCCATACAGACAAAAAATTCAATTTCATTGCAGCGTAAGCACATGAATTGCAAGTACGTGAACGAGGAAATAATCGGGGGGGGGGGCACAATATTTGTTTCAAAGCAGCATCAAATTGCAGCGGTATGAGCCGAACAAGTAGTAGAAGAAAAGGGAGTCGAGCTAGGCGTCTGCTTCGTCGTGGACCTAGTGGCAGCTGCCACCTCATTTTGGTCGAAGTAACCAGCACAGCCACCACAAGACTGTAACAGTTATGGTTGAACGACGTTTATTTAAAACACCAGGTTGACCTACAGGCAACGATGGTGTTGGCTGGCTGCCCAATTCGCGTCCTACTTCTCGCTCGTCTCATAACCGTTGCAATAAGAAAGCAGGTGATTTAGAAAGCAGACAATAAGAAAGCAGGTGATCAATGGCAAATGATTATGCGTAACGCAGACAACACCAAAACGAGATTCTGAGTGAAGTTTTCATCACCAGGCACCCACACCTCTTCTGCGATGAACACTAAACACCTGAGAAAATGCAAAGTGAAAAAATGTGTATCGAAGAGACATCGAATCAAAATGTTTCCTGCGTTTTCTGGTAGCGTATCTATTGTAACACATAAAACTTGCATGTATATGTTGTGAACGAATTGCTGTTTTTTCAAGAAATTGTAACTTTTGAGGCTAAACTATCTGGCTAAAGCCATGACGCCTTAGGGTTGTGATTTAATTGCGAAGCTAAAGTACCTAACCACAATAAAAAAAGGAGCAGCTACTGCAGTGTGTTAGTCACCACAAGGTGGAATAAGTTAATACTCTTGGTGCCACTGCGAAGTGGACTCTGATAGAGCTCCATCAACTTGTGGTCCGCAGATATTGGGTTTATGAAAATGTACTTTTAAATGTTACTGGAATCTGCTTTTTTGGACTGCCCCAAAATAATGTTTCTACAACATATTTCGTGTGAAGAATACAGCAGCAAACGTTTGCTTTGTACGAAAATCTTGTCAAATAAGTTAGTTTATATAACGGAGGAGGTTTCAACTACACCGTCTTCGTAATATGTATAGAGCTTTAGCTGTACGTCTTGCTGTTCATATCACTTGCAGCGATAAAGAGGTGACAGGAAAGGAAAGTGGATCTGGCAGCATCAATGTTCTTTTCAAAAAGTTCAGTTTTCTTACAGCTTGCAGCAAAACTCTTAATCAGAGAACACTTCTAGATAAATAACAATGAAGTGTTGATAAGGCATCACTGACAACTAAATGAGCTTCTCAAATGGCTTCCTTACAGCAATTTTCTTACTTTCACCAGCTTCCCAACTTGTTCAACAATCCATTTCTTATTGTACATTGAAGGAGCCGAACACTTGAGAAGTATTAACGAAATTCCGACTCACCTCAACGCAGTTGAGGGCTTTGGGTCCAGTGGTACTTCACTGTCAGGCAAGGATGGGCCTGCCGCTGACACTGATGAGGTGGCAGACGTGTTGATAATGGGAACTGGATCAGCGGAGAGAGAATCAATCAAGTTTTAACAAGAGGCGAAAATTAAAAAAATAAGCTCTAAAAATTTAGAAGTAAAACATTTTCTCGATGGTTTACAAGACCAAGAACAAAACAGTAAATATTGAAGGGATGGCAGCGATGTTCGAGAGAGTTCACTACGTGTACTGTTCATTTCAGCGTGCACTCGCCGACATCAAACTTGTAGCAGTTGTAATCACTGATACCCAAGTAGTACTTTCTAATCAGCATGGGCCGAGAAAGACCATTCCCGTAATTGTACCTAATGAATACCATGCCCGGTAAGTTTTTGCCCCAAATACAGCAGTCTTTTCGAACGCTTCACAACTGCAGCAGTTCTACTGCATCCGAAATATGTTCCTCTGCGATTTGCTAGTAATGCAGAGACCAACCATGGCTTAATTGTGAAGATATCAACGACATATTTTTCTCGACTTGGTTTTTTATGGCGCAGCAGAAATAACACCCTCTGCAGTGTTTGTAGCTGTAGTTGTTATACTCGAAAGCACATAGTCATTTATTGAGCAGTACATTTCAATCTGAAATGCTCTAAACATGGATGTATCTTTCCTCCAGCAATGCCGAAAACTGATAGCAATGCTGCCGGCCTTTCTCAAGATTTGCGAAAGCTGTCATTCAGCTTTGACAGGAGTTCCTGCAACTATGCTTAACCACCTATATTTTGAGCTTGCGGACTATTTTTTTAAAAATAAGCTGTTACAAAGAGGTGATGTGGCTTTGTACACCTTCCTCGAACTTGTAGTGCGTTGCGCATGTCTGCAGGTTGCCTGCGGCTGTATGATGGGTGACTTGTCCTGGCATCGTTGTTCAATACACGAGACAAGCGAAGTGACCAAAAACATCACTGCACATGCGCACGGCCGTGTCGAGCAGCAGCACTCATTGCCAAGGCAAAGTGCAGGTAGCAAAACTGTCACTATAAAATCTTCGCAACCAGGAAAATTCATGCACGGTTGCAGAAGCACGCAGGCGTTGCTTAAGACATGCTGATGAGCAAGAAATCATTATGCCACGCGAAGGCAGCGCCACTTTAATGCATACCACTAACTCACACCTATATGTAAATGTTTAAGGAATAATATATTGAAATAGAAATAAACGAACATAACATAAAACTGATCGGACGCATACAGCAATCAGTGATCACGTGGCCGGATATATCAGACCATTCGCGTTTTTGCCGCCAGAAATGAAGAAATAAAAAAGTACAACCCCACCTCTCATGAAAAAATAGTCATGTTTGCGTCAATGCAACAAGAAATATTATTTCCTTTAGGGGAGCCATCTAATTTTGTCCAGTTTAGTGACCAGACTCGCCACCCTTGGTGAAGAATCATCACTCATGCTGGCATATGGCTATGTTCCCAGAGACACCCTAGTTTTACAGTCACTTCAAACTGCTGCCACAAGGCGGCATTTCTGGCTGTTCTCCACAACACCAGGTAGTGGCCAAGCCACTGCACATAGGCAGAGCTGCACAAGAACTATTCGTTAGAGTAGCGATAAAACAGAGGCTACGTGGCGTGGGACCTAAGACGCTTCTTATATAGGCCGCCGTTTCCACTCCAGACTTATTCTTGGCACGTCAATGAAATATGAGCAAAACAAGTCATGCAAACAAAAACCCATACCTTTTGCAAAACTTCAATATAGCAAAGGCCAAGCGAGAATGACTGCCCGCTCAAATTTTCACGGCTTTGAGTACCACCCTTTTCACACTCAAGAGATTTCACATTGCCAACTTCCTTGAAACCCAATACAGAAGAATTTAAATATTTCGAAAACTCTTCGTTTAAACTGACACAGAGGGCAAGAACAGTACAGCTGGCTCCAGCAATGTACTACTTATTTCCATCAATTCAAGCCAAGAACTGTCAAATGGTCCTACCTAAAAAGATATCTTGCTTGTATTTACTGACTTTCGAAAAATTGTTGCAGTTTTTTTTGAAGCGTTAGCTACACTGGCTTAGCTGAGCCAATTTCGCGTGGCACTGGTCTGCGCATGCGCAATGATACTTCGCCGCCGCCCCGCCTGTGGCTAGCCGCCGATTTGCGCGCAATTTGATGCACTGCGCAGATGATCAGTGGTGTCACGCACCGGAGCCGGCAACTCCCTCGCATTTGGCCGCGCGCGACTCGCCGCCGCCGGTGTGCGCTTTCCAGAGGAGTGCCGTCATAGCCTCTGTAGATATATCGGTGCCGATGAGCGCGCCTTCCCTGTGCAGTCGCCATCTGACACTGGGCTGGAGCCGCTTGATAGCGCCTCTGACTGGCGTTTGCCACTGTGGTATAGCCATCGAGAAGGAGAGTGCAAATGTTGCTTAACGGGGCAGTAGAGCGGAGAAGCTTAACTCATCGGATCCCGAAGTAGTTGCCCGGCAAAATAAATATACATGTGCCACACAATACGTATACCGTGTGTGTGTCATTGGAACAGCTGTAAGCATGATATCTGGAAAGCTAATAATAATCAGCTGAACCTTTGCTAACGCTATGTATATCCTTGGCATAGCTGAGCTAAGCCATTGCGGTTTTTTAATTCGGAAGAAAAAAGTAACTGCGTTGCTGCTCACTACTGTGAGTAGGAAACTAAAGTGATGCAGTTTCAAAAAGTTCAAAAGGAGTGGAAAATCTTTGAAAACTACACATCGACGATGCCAGAAGCAACATTGGTGCTACAAAACACACTTGGAAAGCAAGAAAATGGGCAAAAAGAAAACACAGGAGACAACGCAGCCTGAGATAACGATGACGTAGATTTTGATAGAGTCTGCTAGCACTCGCGCAACTGTGTACCAAGGAAATTGGAGGTCGCAAAGCAAGTTGAAAAAAAGAAACGCCCAGGCAATATGGGTGAGATAAGTTACTAAGACATTCTATGTCACACTCATGAGATCCCAGTGCTCAAGTTCAGGCACGAAGTCGAACAGCAGAACAGTGGCCATTTTTTGTTTCGGATAATTAATTATGATGGTAAAATTAGCCATAGCATTCTAAATGAAAAAAACGATCGCTCAAAACTAATTTACTCTTTTGCTTTAGACGCTTTAAGTGTGTAGAAAGGCTCCACATGAAGTGGCCAGTTGCTTCAGCTTGCCCAACTTAAATACCTGCAGCAAATTACAGCAGGATAGAACACATAGTCCTGACCCTCCACCACCCCAAAACCAGCAGGCACAAAGACAGCATTATATCTACTTTTTTGGTTTGAATTTGGTTTTACTCATACAATTTTTCAGTCCCCCAGTTGAAATAAAAACATTCCACTGGAGCATGAATTCCAACTCCGATTCTCCTTTAATCTTGATCACGTCGTCGCCCCTGCCGTTGCCGCGGATAAGCCGTTGTCGCAACGTACAGCCGTGCCCAGTCCACCGCATCACGCGGCCCTTATGCACCCGCCGGGTGCTCAGGCCAACTCTTAATGCTTCAAGATGGCCAGGCCAATTGACGAGTTGCGAATCTGGCAATGGAACTGCAGGAGCTTCACCCACAAGAAAGCTTTCCTGCAGCAATACCTCCGTAGCCACGAAGCCAAACCTCACATCATGCTATTACAAGAGACTGTAGTACCAACCGCCACGTTTTCCGGATACCAGTGGTTGCCCGGCCCCTCGGGAGGACGCGGTATCGCCACCTTGGTCGCTAACAAGATTACCTGCACAGCGCACAGTCTCAATGTGCCCGAAATTGAGCACGTTATGGTCGAAATCCTCCCTGGAAACATATCACAACAAAGCGTATACATGCTCAATGTATACAGTAGTCCCAGCCACCATAGACAAAGATTCACACGCTTGTTCCAGAAAGCTGTCCGCCTCGCGGGGCCTAACCCGCTAGTGATTGCAGGCGATTTTAACGCTGCGCATAGCGCCTGGGGCTACACGTACGACACACCCAAAGGTAACGAGCTTTGGAAAAGTGCAAATGACATGGGCCTTATTCTCATTACGGACAAGGCCTTCCCCACTCGCACTGGTACGTCCACGCAAAGAGATACTACGCCGGATCTATGCTTCGTCAAGAATATCTCCGACGCCCACTGGTCCAACCTCGCGGTAGATCTCGGTAGTGACCACTTCATATTGGCTGTACACCTCCCCACAGTAAGCAGGAAGACCAAGTCGTACACGTGGGTCGACTGGGACCTCCTTCGTAAGACCCGCGCAGAACGACCTCCTCCCGATACCCCACCGAGCCTCGAGACGTGGACGGCCCAGCTCAAAGCTGATGTAAACAAGGCAACGAAAACTATCACCACAGACCTTCCAACCGAAAGGATGGACAGTCGTCTCGCCCACCTACTAGAGGCCAAACAGTCTCTATTGGCCCGGTGGAAGGGCCAGCGCCTTAATCGGAGGTTACGCAAACGCATATCTCAGCTGAACAAGACCATGATGGATCACTGCCGCATCCTTTCAAAACAGCAGTGGGACGAAATTTGTAATTCGATTGATGGTCAGGTTCGATATGGCAAAACGTGGAACTTACTCAAACACCTCCTCAATGAAACCAACACCCGCACAAATCAGCGTCATTCGATCGTGAAGATACTTCATCAGGCTAAACAAACAGTGTCACCGGAAGATGTTGTCAAGAACCTCGTGGAAAAATATCTCCCGCTCCCCACGGGCCCTGTGACCCCTCACCCTGATTACTCTGGCAGCAACAACACTAACTTAGACGCCGAGTTCTCTATTGAAGATGTACGCCGAGCTCTCCATGAGCTCAATGGCCGCTCAGCCCCTGGCCCCGATGGCATCACCAACAAGCTCCTACGCAACCTGGACGATTCTTCCGTCACTTACCTCACTGACACTATCAACGAGATATGGAAAAAGGGTGAGATACCCGATGCTTGGAAACTAGCTCACACGGTTCTGATACCCAAACCGGGAAAGGCGCCGAGCCTAGATAACCTACGCCCCATATCTCTCACGTCGTGCGTGGGCAAAGTGGCTGAGCACGTCGTCCTCAACAGGGTTGGTCGGTACCTCGAAGATAACGACTACATCCCGCACCACATGATTGGCTTCCGACCAGGGTTATCCACTCAAGACGCCATGTTACTCCTAAAGCATCAAATTCTAGATGGCGGAAACACTCGGGACACTCGTGCAATACTCGGTCTCGATTTAGAAAAGGCCTTCGATACCATAACGCACTCGTCAATCTTGAAAGCGATCGCAGCCCTCGGCCTAGGTCATCGATTTTACTACTTTATCCGCTCTTTTCTCACTCGGCGCAGAGCCGTCCTCCGCGTAGGAGACCTAGTGTCGGAAGAAGTGGAGCTCGGACAGCGGGGCACTCCTCAGGGATCCGTCCTCTCACCCACGCTCTTCAACCTCGTGATGATCGGGCTTTCCGAACGACTTTCAAAAATAGACGGGCTAAATCACACTATCTATGCGGATGATGTAACCATATGGTGCTCCACAGGGTCGGATGGCTTCATTGAGTCCGCCCTGCAAGAGGCTATCGACACCACCGAGTCTTACCTCGACCACACCGGTCTCAGGTGCTCACCTGCGAAGTCGGAGCTGTTGATATATTTGCCCAAACGCAGGGGTGCCAAGCCCAAAGGGTGGAAACCTCCGGCGGAACGCAATATCACCCTCCACACCAGAGATGGTCGTACTATACCCAGGGTAGACAACATCAAGGTCCTCGGCATGATCATCGAGTCCCGCGGAACCAACACCCAAACAGTACACAAGCTCAGGACTAAGACCGAGAATGCCATACGACTCGTACGTAGAGTAGCCAACAGGCACCATGGCCTCAAAGAAGACAACCTGCTGCGTCTCGTACACGCGTTTGTTTTGTGCCATTTTACGTACGTTGCCGCTATACACAAGTGGCTACGTGCTGAGCGCGATCAACTCAATGCGCTTATTCGCAAGGTGGTCAAACGAGCCCTTGGCCTCCCTATCACCACTCCAACGTACAAACTCCTCGAGCTTGGCGTACATAACACGCTAGAAGAGATCGCCGAAGCTCAGGAACGTGTGCAATTGACCCGACTCACTACAACCAAGGCGGGCCGCCATATTCTGCGCGAGCTCGGCTTCTTCTCCTCGAGGGCCAGGGACCCCCCAGAGTTGACTCTAATTCCCCGTGAAATACGCGACCTTATTACGATCGCTCCCATACCACGAAATGTACACCCCGAATACAACAGAGGCAGGCGCCTTGCGCGGGCGACCGCCATTCTCAAGCGCATAGACATGGAAGCGGACAACGTCTCGTTCGTGGACGCCGCTGCCTATCGCAACAACCAAGCCTTCGCCGCGGTCGCGGTATCATCCGCGCAGCAGACTCTTACCTCAGCCACAATCCTCACCCGAAACCCCGAAGTAGCGGAGCAAGTAGCTATAGCTATAGCTATGCTCGACAGCAAACGGGAATTCATCTACAGCGACTCCAGGCCGGCCATCAAAGCCTTCGAACGCGGAGTCATCTCCGACCAGGCGTTACGTATCCTGCGCAATGCGGACCCGAGTGCCCTGAAGCACCACACTGTCATCTGGTTCCCCGCCCATCTCGGCCAGGTGCCGGGTGCCCTACCCAACCTCAACGAGATCGCCCATGATGCAGCGCGCGCACTTACCGACCGCGCTGCCACAGGGCAACCTCATCTTGCTGGGTTGGATACCAATCGGGATGCACCAATTACGTACAATGAAATTACAAAGCACTTTTACTTGGAACGCCGCATTTTTCCACCCCCACATCCGAAACTTAATCGACCGCAGGCATTAACCCTACGCCTATTACAGACACACACGTACCCAAACCTTGCCACGCTTCACGTTTATTATCCCGATGCATACCCCAGCGACACATGCCCATCATGTGGACACACAGCGACACTCGAACATATGCTCTGGGAGTGTAGAACAACTCCTCCCGACTCTACCTCAAGCAAGTGGGAGAGGTCCCTCAGGAGCTCACTTCTCGCCGACCAGCGATGGGCCGTCCAGCAGGCCCACGAAGCGGCCGCCAGGTACTCCCTGTCGGTCCCTACGTGGGAGACGCCCGCTACGCGCTAAGCGCGTCCTGCAGGACCGAAATAAAGTTTTTCCATTCCATTCCATTCTCCTTTAAGTGTGATTGAACAATCAAAGTAACTGCGCAGTGCGGCAACATGTCAGCCAGAACCATCCCGCCTTTTGATTTGGCAAAACGTGCATAGTGGCGATCCATGACTTACCAGCAGTATCACACACCTCTCTGAAGGGCCGCTTAAGAATTTCCTGCGCAAATCGAGAATGTCGGCACCAATGTATGCTGTCTCAAGCAATTCTATCTCAGCGTGGAACTTAAAACTCGCAATGTGCGTGCGTGCGTACACACACACACACACACACACACACACTAAGGAGAAAACACATGCATCAACACATAATTGGCTTTGAAGCCCTTCTCTGCTGTTATCCAGATCCTGTCCAGAGCAGAAAACCTGCACACTTAGACACTTTTCCCACCCCTCGACCAGCCGCTTGGGGAAGACGGAATGCTGACACTACAGCTCACCTCCGGCACCGTGCGAATAATCTTGTCGTACCACAAGTCGGCGTTTCGACAGATCCTGTCAGTCTTGTCCTGCACGGCTAAACGTGACCTCTCCAGAGTGCATTCAAGCTCTCGGACCATACACTCCAGGTACCTGCGTGTGCGTCATCAGAAGAAAAGAGTTCTTAACGTTTTTGCAGGAGGATGCATGCGGATGCAAGTTTGAGTGCATGTAGCAAGTAGAATTTGGCCTGTAATTGATATTAGAGTAAAAGCTCTATAATTAAAGCTCGAAGGAGACTTTGAAATTGATCAAATGAAGCGGGCTTTCAATAAAAAGCAGGCATAAGAATGAAAAGACATTGTGCAATGCAGCACGGATAAAACCTAAAAACTTGTTACCGTAAATTTTGTGCTAATAAAGTCTTGACAAGAAATTTTGTACATTAAGTTGATGAGGTTCTAACAGCAAAGAGAAGTAAATAATCAGTTATTGATATACCGGAAACAACACAGAAATGACATGTATCCATGCGAGCAGCCAGCCTTAAAGACACACTAATGAGAAGCAATGGGCCAGTTTAGATCGACAAAATGTACACTAAGAACTCTCATGTTAAGTAAGTTAATGACTTGAGAGTTCTTAGTGTACAATTTGACAATATAAACCGACTTTAGATATAGCCTCAGAAGAAAAAAAAATCAAGCCCAAACTTTCATTAAAATCTCTCCGCACTCTTTCATAGAAAATGAGGCCCCGACCCCCAACCGTGCTATGAAGAACAGAATGACTCTAAGAGAAATGAACTAATTCTCCAAACATATACTGAACTCTCATTGCACGGAGGGCTTCCCAAGCGCGGCCTACTTTGCGAGTAGATTAACCATAGTTTTTCAATGTATTGTGCCTGCCTACTCTTTTTGGTCGGGGCCTCAGAGCTTTTCCGTGGAGCCTTGGTTTCTTCGTTCGCGGCCTCTCTGAAGGTAGAAAGGACACCACCTACAAATGCAAGAGGCTGTGTCATTATTCAAACCTAATGCCAGTGTAGCCACACAAAGGAACTAGCCCAAATGAATCATTAACTTTGAAATGTTTAAGCTATCATAATTAGCAAGCTGCACAGAGTTCCATACTTCAAGATTTTGGTTGAGATAGAAACGTTCATACATAATATACGATGTCCGTGTTTTTACTTGGGGTAATTAGATTATCTAAACGTAACACACAAATTGAGCTTAGGAAGTGCAACAAAATTGAATTTTATTTCTGCAGAGGCAAATTGGACGCTGTGCCTTGGAGCAATATTTATTCATTATGCAAAACAGTACTCATTCTGGCATCCCAATAAAGATCAGGCAGGTCATTGAATCCGCTCAGTTATGAAATTTGGTCGAGAGAGCCAGCGAAGAGTACATTGTGTGCTTTCATTAGGCACACTTCAATACAGCAGAGCTGCTGTGGTCGAGGTTTGCCATGTGTCGTAGATAGAATATTGTCGCGGTACAATGCCGTGGACTGGCGTGCCATCAATCGGGTCCCGCGATTCAAAGGTGAGTGTTGTAATCACTAGGCTATCCAGGCATGCTAGCAGAGGATAGGTACAGCCGCTGGATTAAAGAGCGCACGAGTGCGGCCCACCACGTGCTCAAAAACCGGCGTGACAGGTCTAGTTTTCGAACCACTACTGAGGCGCCACCAGGGGGGGTGGGGGGCAGTTTTCGCGAGTGCCCATAGAATTGCATGTGCGGCGAGCTTGCGGTAGTTACAATTGAGCGCGTGTATCGTTGTATGACCCGCGAAATCTTCATTTAATATCCGTCTGGCGTGTGTGCACCAGGTACTTACCGACCTTGCTTTTAGATACCTGCAGCCGTTGCAAATTTTTGGTATTGTCTTACACAAGATAGAACCTCGCACACCGATCAGTTTTCGCGAAAGTAAGAATTGTGAGCACATTTTATGCGGACCCTACAAGATCACAACTAATAGATACGGAAGAGCTACACTTTTCTAATCCATTTAAATTAATTATAGTAACTGAGTATGTGACTTCAGGAACTGTTGCTTTAAATTTAATAACTTTATTTAGAATATTTAACATCAGCAACTGCAGTTCTCACTATTCTTTACACACAAACTAAAATAGACTTCTCGCTTCCTTTAAACACGTCTATATTATTCTTACCATGCAGTATCAGAAGCAACAGTCACGAATTATACTTAGCATGTGTGCGAGCTCATATTGGACTCGATCCTCTTTGAAATTTCAGTGACAGGTTTTAAATGCTGGCAATTGAGGGAGCAATCATGAAGTAAATAATATGAAAACTGAGATGAAAAGAGCGATGAAATGCCGCAAAATGTGAACACAACTGCTTGCGTTCCTGTGCTTTTGAGTGTTCCGTCGCTTTCCGTCCCGACGTTCTTATGATAGTGCAACTAATTCAACAGTGAATACATAATGGGAACAAGATGTGTGAAAATAGCTTATTTATTCTCAATTTAGGCTGATGCTGGCATTTTGGTTTCTCGCTTTTTACACTTTTGCATAATAAAGCTACTTGACAATTGCTCCAGCTTGTGCGCCTAACTTTTGGCTTCTGTGTCTATCGACAATAAAACCATCCGTTCGGCCTTTTCATGTTAGCCTTTCCACTGGCACTGGCGAATCCCAATAGCACTTCACGCGCTTGTCTTCTGGCAGTCTTCGTCATGCGGTTCTGTCATTGATTACTGTTTTTTTGTTCTACTAGGTATCGTTGACAAATGGGCACCTGTGCTCGCTCAAACGAAGGCACGTCACGTTCACTCGACTACCCTAAAGCTGCAGTGGTTTTCCAATGAGTAAACATAATAAACATAATATATATATGAACGGACTTTTACCGGATAACTTGACAAATATTCAAATTATCTTTCTCTGATACGCTTTTAGAATATAAAAACAGAACGTCTGTTGTAAAGTGTCTAAAAATTATTTGTCAAGCATTCCGGCTGATGAGAAAACGCGAAAGTGCTGAATAAACGTCCCAATATACAAAATATGTTAGTTTAAAACATCTTCATAAATAGAAGATTGACTGTCAGGCATTCAGTGCCATATGATTTAGCTACAGGAATTGTAGATTTTTCTGTCAGCCTCAGAGAAACAAGCTGGTTCTGAAAAAAAAAACGTCAGGTGCTCGGCACGCCCAGAAAAAATAAATTGGCTTTTTAACTAAATAGTGTCTCGCAGTCTAGTAAATATGCGATATGTCATCGCTGTGATAGATGAGATTAAAAAAACACTGATTAGAACAACTGAGTCGGTCTCTGTAGTGACAGGCACCAGCTAATTTGCTGCGGCTGCGGCCCCGGGGGAGCCGCCGCCACTCGTTTTCCCGTCCCTCCCGTCCCCGACCCGTCGCACTGCAGCGGCCGTAACTGACCCTACAGCTGACACGCGCTCTCCCATAGAAAGCCGCTCTACGCGGCCGGCCGTAGCTTGCGCTTTTCCATCCAGCGGCCGTGGCATAGCATATCCTTGTATAGTATAGCATATAGCAAAGGGGGTAAGAAAGGGTATTGAAGGGGGAGGAAGAAAAGCCAAAAAACGAAGGAGTAAAGAGAGGGTAGAAACAACAAGACGAGAGTAACAGACAGTGATAGAAAGATAAAAACAGACAAAAAAAGAGAAATCAGAGCACGAATAGTGATATGTAGTGTAATGTAGCAGAGAGTGGTAAAAAAAGGGTGAAGGAATTCAAGCCTAGCCAAGCCAGGTGCCCATCAGCACTGCTGTGTGACCCAGCCTTGTGTGACTTAGTGCACGCTGCACTCATTCTATTCAGAGGCATCGTTTGCTCCAGTTTCACTGCTGGTAGCTGACTTCACGTGAAGCCCAGCCAACGCTTCCTCACAATTGTGCCTGCCACGTGATAAAAAACCTGCTGCCTTACCCTCTTCCTCCATCGCATCGAATTGAATTTTGAATTGAACTTTACTGGTCACACTTTTGACAAAAAAAATTGCATATTCTGCGTGAACCCCTAGCCAGGGGCTAGTTTCGGCCTAAAAAAAAACATTTTATAAAGGCACCTCGGAAGAGTGTCTAATGTAATAAAGAATCGGCAATGAAACATTACAGTACATGAAATAACTGCACTAAACCGTTGCAATGCACGAGAGAACGAAAACTGAATAAACACCTACTTAGATAATGAAATCAAGACAGTCATCAGACTAAATATATCAGGACATTAATAAATCAGTACATTGTTTTAAATAGTGTTTTTCTAGTGCCTTAGTGAATTTTGAGCACATTTTTATTTCAAAAGGAATAACATTCAAGATTTTAATACCAACAAACTGTGAAAGCCGTTCGCTGTATACATTGTTAGTTCGTGGAATATTGCATTTACCAAACGTTAGTTGTCTAGTAGAACGAGAAGGGGCGGAAAACATGGACACATAAAAAGGGTGGTTGTAATTAATAACTGTGTGTATGCATCTGGCTAGTTTTTATTTCCATAGCTTTTCGAAGGGCAAAATAAGTAATCTGAAAAACAAAGGTTTGCTGGGGTCGTTATACTTGGAATGAGTAATGATTCTTACAGCCCATTTTCGAATTCGTCTAACCAGGTCCAGGTAAGTTGTGTACGTGCCGCCCCAGACTCAATGCAATATGAGATATAACAATGAATGAAAGCACAATAAAGCATTCGTAGAGTAGTGGTATTGAAATATTGACGAGTCTGAGTAAGTGCATGACACTCTGAAGCTAATTTGGAACACACATTTTGAATCTGCATCTGCCACTGTAAGTTGTTATCTATAGTGACAAGCAGATATTTAATATATATTCTAGTGAGAGTTGTAGTTCTCAGTACCGTGGAGTTAAGAGTAGCATGGATAATTACTAGCATGCAAAGTAGTTATAAAAATAACTGTCCATGCATTCCTAGATTTATTAAAAGGTCCTTAACATGTTCATGTGATATCCTTAACTCCCGTTTGTCCCCTAATCCACTCTGCTCTCTTCTTGTCTCTTAAGGTTACACCTACCATTTTTCTTTCCATTGCTCGCTGCGTCGTCCTCAATTTAAGTTGAACCCTCTTTGTGAGTCTCCAGGTTTCTGCTCCGTAGCTAAGTACCGGCAAAATACAGCTGTTATATACCTTCCTCTTGAGGGACAGTGGCAATCTACTTGTCATAATTTGAGAGTGCCTGCCGAATGTGCTCCACCCCATTCTTATTCTTCTGGTTACCTCAATCTCGTGGTTAGGCTCTGCGGTTATTACCTGCCCTAAGTAGACATAGTCTTTTACAACTTCAAGTGAACTATTACCTATCGCAAAGCGCTGCTCCTTTCCGAGATTGTTGTACATTACTTTCGTTTTCTGCAGATTAATTTTAAGACCAACCTTTCTGCTCTCCTTGTCTAACTCCGTAATCATGAGTTGCAATTCGTCCCCTGAGTTACTCAGCAATGCAATGTCATCGGCGAAGCGCAGGTTACTGAGGTACTCTCCATTAACTCTTATCCCTAACTGTTCCCATTCTAGGTTTCTGAAAACGTCCTGTAAGCACGCAGTGAATAGCATTGGGGAGATTGTGTCGCCCTGCCTTACACCCTTCTTTATTGGTATTCTGTTGCTTTTTTTGTGAAGCACTATGGTAGCAGTTGATCCCCTGTAGATTTCTTCCAGAATGTTTATATATATTTCATCTACGCCCTGATTCCGCAGTGTCTGCATGACGGCTGATATTTCTACTGAATCAAACGCCTTCTCGTAATCTATGAAGGCTATGTATAGTGGTTGGTTATACTCTGAGCATTTCTCTATTACCTGATTGATAGTATGAATGTGGTCAATTGTTGAGTAGCCTGTTCTAAATCCTGCTTGTTCCTTTGGTTGATTGAATTCTAATGTTTTCTTTACTCTGTTAGCAATTACCTTTGTAAATAGCTTGTATACTACAGAGAGCAGGCTGATCGGCCTGTAATTCTTCAAGTCCTTGTCATCTCCTTTCTTATGTATTAAGATGATGTTAGCGTTCTTCCAAGACTCTGGTACTTTTCCCGTCAGGAGACACCTCGTAAATAGAGTGGCTAGTTTTTCTAACACAATCTGTCCTCCATCTTTCAGCAGATCTGATGTTACTTTATCCTCACCAGCAGCTTTGCCTCTGTGCATGCTCTCCAAAGCTTTTCTGACTTCTTCTATCATTACCGGTGGGGTGTCGTCTGGGTTACTGCTAGTTCTTATAGTATTAAGGTCGTGGTTGTCTCGGCTACTGTACATATCTCTGTAAAACTCCTCCGCTATTTTAACTATCCTATCCATATTGGTAGTTAATTTGCCTTCTTTGTCCCTTAAGGCATACATCCGCCTTTTGCCTATCCCAAGTTTCCTCTTCACTGCTTTGACGCTTCCTCCGTTTTTCAGAGCGTGCTCAATTCTCTCCATGTTATACCTTCTTACATCGCATACTTTACGTCTATTAATCAGCTTCGAAAGCTCTGCCAGTTCTATTATGTCTGTTTTACTTGACACTTTCATGATTTGACGCTTCTTAATTAGGTTCTTCGTTTCCTGGGAAAGCTTGCCGGTGTCCTGTCTAGCTACCCTGCCTCCAACTTCCACTGCACACTCCGTGATGATACTCGTCAGATTATCATTCATTGTATCTACGCTAAGGTTGGTTTCCTCGCTAAGAGCAGAGTACCTGTTCTGCAGTGACACTCTGAATTCCTGTACTTTCCCTCTCAGTGCTAGCTCATTGATTTGCTTCTTGCGTATCAGTTTCTGTCGTTCCTTCTTCAAGTCTAGGCGGATTCGAGCCCGTACCATTCTATGGTCACTGCATCTTACCTTGCCAACCACTTCCACATCCTGCACGACTCCTGGGTGTGCAGTCATTATAAAGTCTATTTCGTTCTTATTTACGCCATTAGGGCTCCTCCATGTCCACTTGCGGTTTTCTCGTTTTCGGTAGAAGGTATTCAAAATACGCAGATTATTGCGTTCTGCGAATTCTACTAGTAGCTCTCCTCTGGCGTTTCTAGTGCCGATGCCATAATCTCCTACTGCCTGGTCTCCAGCCTGCTTCTTCCCTACCTTTGCATTAAAGTCGCCCATTACTATAGTATACTGTGTTTTCACCTTACTCATTGCCGATTCCACGTCTTCATAGAAGCTTTCAACTGAAGCGTCATCATGGCTGGATGTAGGCGCGTAAGCCTGTACTACCTTCATTTTGTATCTTTTATTCAGCTTAATTACAATGCCTACCACCCTTTCATTAATGCTATAGTAATCCTCTATGTTGCCAGCTATGTTTCTGTGAATTAGGAACCCTACTCCCAGTTCTCTTCTGTCTGCCAAGCCCCGATAGCACATGACGTGCCCATTCTGTAGCACAGTATAGGCCTCATCTGTCCTCCTAACCTCACTCAGCCCTATTATATCCCATTTAATGCCTTCTAGCTCCTCGAATAATACAGCTAGACTTCCCTCACTAGATAACGTTCTAACGTTAAACGTTGCTAAGTTCAAGTTCCAATGGTGGCCTGTCCGTATCCAGAGATTCCTAGCAACCTCTGCTGCTTTGCAGATCTGACCGCTGCTGTGGTCAGTTGCTCCGCAGCTGGTGGGGACTGAGGGCCGTGAGTTAACTGACGAATGCCTACGGGAGGGGGTGGCCGAATACTGCACCAGGGTGGCCAATCCTTCTCTGGTGAGATCATCGGTGCGTACCGGCTTTAAGCCGGTACGATCATACAGTAGTCGGAATGCTCCATGCATGTCTTCCTTATTGTTGTTCAGCAGCGTTGGCGGCCACCCACCACGGAGCCCAACGAGGGGACGCTACAAGGTTACAAATGGTGAAACCTGCAGACGCCAGCCGTACAACGCCACTATAACCCAATGCGCCTAGACCAAGGTAGGCTATTCGCACAGGGTTAACCCTATATATAGCTGCAATAAAGAAGAGGAAATGGACATGGGCCGGGCATGTAGCACGTAGACAGGATAATCGCTGGTCATTAAGGGTCACCAACTGGATTCCCAGAGAAGGGAAGCGGGGTAGGGGGAGACAGAAGGTTAGGTGGGCAGATGAGATTAAGAAGTTTGCGGGTATAAATTGGCAACAACAAGCACAGGACCGGATTAACTGGCGGAACATGGGAGAGGCCTTTGTCCTGCAGTGGACGTAGACAGGCTGATGATGATGATGATGAACATGTTCATCTGGAGAATAGCAGTTGGCATCACTTTGGCGGAGGGAGAAGGTGGGTCAAAAGCTTTTACTAGGATACGTTCCACTCGTGCAGTCCTCAATATCAGAGTACCGTAATTACTCGCATAATTGGAACACTCGCATAATAGGCGCACTCCTCTAGTTTAGTCGCGGAAAATTTGACTGATTCTGCGCATAATAGGTGCACTCCGAACTTGGCCACGATCAGAATTGATTCTACCCCTCAGCGGTACAGTTGGAATGCGGTCCCCGTACCCTGAAGAAAAAAAGAAGGCGATTCAACGAGCAAATAAAAAAAATAGTGCAATGACCTAACGGAACATGTTTGTCGAAATACAACTTTAAAAATTAAGAAAGAAAGAGTTCATGGGTGAAAAAGAAACGGCTGCCGTATCAATTACTGATACCCCCCCCAAGTCTTTTTACCCGACGAATGTTTCTCGACGAATGTTTCTCTTTTTACTCGACGAAAAAATTTCAGAAATTTTACACCGTGACTGGCGCACCCCTAACTCCAATAGTTGGAGTCTAAATAACCTCCCACCCCTAATTTCGAACCGGATTTTATTAAAAATTAAGTGCGCCTAGAATGCAAGTGCAGCTATAATGAGAGGGGCGGCTGCGCTTGAGAGAATTCGCAAATGCTGCTTTTGCTGTGGTTTTGAGCAAAAGCAGCAGTTTCTCACAACCAGTTTTCTAAATTTCGCAGTGCTAGCTTTACTTTCATGAATTTTTTTTAACAGACGTGGAAATGAGTGCGAGCGTGTGGAGAGTCTTGAAATCAGAACTCTGGTCAAAAAAGGAGCCGCTCAAATCGTGTAGCTAGCAGCGATTTCAGCCTAAAGGACAAAAGTTCTGTATTTCTACTGCCATAATGAAGTAAGCATTCCCTTTTTTGGTACATTCTAAAGTAGAATAATTAATATTTTTGCATAACATACGCAACAATTTGTATCGCCTTTTGAACAGCTTTTTTCGGTTGTTGCCAAGCTTTCCTCTACGTGCAACTTCCGCGAACTAAAGCTTGCAATTTTTTGCACAGTTTCTTTCCCCACACTCTACAACCATAAAATTGCTTATTTGGCGACATTTGATCACTCCCCCTGAATGATTATAAGACGTGGTGAAAATCATTGTGTATACGAAAATCTTATTTTTTTATTTTTGCGAACAGTTCCTTTTACTTTCCATATCTTTTGCCTGTTACGATCTTTCCTGCAATGTGCAATTACACTCCTTTAATAGCACTTTCACAGGCCTGTAGTAAGGAAATAAAAAATATGAATATAAAGCACGACAAACCGAGACTACAGATCTATTTTCATTCCCTGGGCGCTTAACCCTATATGGACATTTTTTTTACCTGTTTCGCACTGAGTGAAATGTGGCTGCCTGTGGCCTGGTAACGGCCGTTAGTGTCGATTCTTTCATAATGTTAGTGCCAGCGCACTTTTTAATATT
Source organism: Rhipicephalus annulatus (assembly GCA_013436015.1). Classification (NCBI taxonomy): domain Eukaryota; kingdom Metazoa; phylum Arthropoda; class Arachnida; order Ixodida; family Ixodidae; genus Rhipicephalus; species Rhipicephalus annulatus. The sequence goes on along the minus strand of WOVY01003708.1, from coordinate 15,084 downwards.
TGCCTAAAATTAAGTGCTACACTTTCTCAACAGCTGCAGCCAATGTGAAAAGGGGTTAACATGAAGGGCTGTTGCATACACATTCAGCAGTGAGAAAGCACAATCCATTGGCCACACAAAGAGCACGTACACTCAAACCTCATTATAACAAAGTCGCACCTGCCACGCAAATACTTCGTTATATCCTCAAATTCGTTATAAACATTTGTATCACTGTAGCTAAGACAGCTATTCTTAATGAACTTATTTAGAACCAATACTTGGTTATATCGAGTGTAGTCACCTAGCTAAAGCTCGATTTTCTGTTAAACTGGAAGAAGTATTTGAACAGGAGGTGAATTGTCTGTGCAAACCCTACTTTTGTACAAAGACTTCTCCTAGCAAGCAAAGAAATGAAACTTGGGTGCTTTGCCGGCTGCAAGCTTTTCCACTGGCGTGATACCGATTCTGCGCAACATTTAGGCCATTAAGATCGAAATTCCAGGCAGCAACAATGCATTAATGTGTTTTGTGCACATAAGAGTGCACACTGATTACAAACTATCATATGTGTCCAGCATCTCTAAGGCCTATTTTCATTTGTCGCACTGCTCCTTGTTGCACGGTGAACACCTCTTTTGGTGTTCTTCTTGTAAACTAAACTACCCGCGGGCACATTAAATTTGTTCGACGCAATCGTCCTACACCCGCAATTCAACAGTCAAAAATTACACGAAAGATGCACAGAAAGTACCACAGCCCTAAGCTTGTGTCGCACCGCGAAAGCATTTCGGCACGCAAACGATTCCCTCTGTGGCACAGCAGCACTGCAGCCCCTTTTGGCAGCGTGTGAAGCTGCCCCATAGCCCGACTGCAAAGTTTTGAGGAGTATTGAATGATTGGAGAGTTTCCACCAGCATAGTTCGATTCTTGTGGCTGTTTCGTTTTAGGAATGAAATTTCAACAGCCCTACTGAAACGTTCCGTATGAAATCTTACGGAAAATATATGGACTCCGTAACATTTCCTTATGCTACATACGGAAATCATAAGGAGTTTTATGGAAATATACGGAAGTTGTATGGCATTTACGGAAAGCTTCTTATGGAGTATACGGAAGGATAAGGAAATTGTATGGCGTATACGGAAGGCTTTTTATGGAGTATACGGAAAGATAAGGAAACTTAAGGAGCATACGGAGAGTTCATTATGGAAGATATGGAAGGATAAGGAAAGTGTATGGAGTGTACAGAAGCTTTCATAAGGAAAATGCAGAATGTAGTCTTACGGAAATATACAGATTTTGTAAGGTGCTTACGAAAATGTGCAATAGTGTATGAAAGGCATGTGGATTGTTGCAAAAATGTGGAAACTCTACAGTTGTTGTCACATTTTTAGCAGGAAATCCGAGCTCCTATAAAGTTTTAAATGAATTCACAGTGACATATATAGTACGAAAGAATAACGCAGGCTTGCCTGTGTTGTCAGTCACTGCTGTTCGCCCTTTTCCAGAATGAATACAACTTCTGCAGATGACCAGGTGCTAAAGTCTGTCAAACAGAAAATGTGTCATTCACAAGGAATGACAATAACTGTCAATTTACTTGCATGCTGTCACACGAAAACAAATCAAGCAAAAAAGCATAACTTCAAGGGCTTGGTTTTTGGTAGAAACAATAATAATGAGAACTAAATTCAATGTGAAAGAACTTGTCAATAATAATGAAACTGTTCTCATTAACATTGGCAAAGAGAAAATCATTTTAAAATATCGACCTTGAGCTTAGCTCTCCTGAGCACCGACAAAAGAAATTAAAATCTATGAAAACTAATTGCATGTAGCCTAAAAATAATTTTTATTGATAGTATGTGCTCCTACACTATAAATACAGCTATACACAACTTGCCACAGCTTCACGACAGAAACGAGGTAGGGGCAGAGGGAGTGGTCAGAAAAATAATTAAGTATGAGAGCGCAACTGATATGTGCGGACATATAATGGTGCTTATCATTGATGCTCGGATGGTCGTGTATAGAGCTGGGTTGTTTTGAGATTTTCAAAAGCATTTTTTCAGACCACCATGCAGATTACGCTTTAATTGTAGTGCTACATAAGACACAACTTATGGGCCAGCTTTAATGAATAAGAAGATTATAGGTTAAACAAATGCTTTAAAATATATCATATCAAGGCTGCATGGACGCATACAAGCTATGTAAAGCGCAATAAAGTGAGGACGCATGAGCTTCTCTTGATGCTTCAGTTCTACATAGATGCTTCAACTGTGCTGCAAAGAAATTTCACCAATATCTGTGTGTGCAACATTGTCCATTTTAAACTATCTATATGTATATATATAATTCCTACTGCGAGTTAAGCTACGTAGCACTCCATAACTCTTCCTTTTATTAAAGGCAATTTTTCAAACAATCAACGTTATTCATTTTCTGTCTCATGACTTGCTGCCCGCAATTCTTGGTTTGGCTCGATCACAATTGTGCAGCCCTTATTTTGGAGGAATCAAAAAACATCAACCAAAATATATTTTGGAACTGCTTCTCGGTGATATTGCCTTCCCTCAACTGCCACAGCTTGAGATGAGTCATATAGCAAGTCTCGCGCATACCTAGGGCCTACCCTTGAAGAAACTGGTCCGGCTGTGAAATGCTCAGTTTTATCTCAAATAAATTTTTTGGTTTGAGTTATCTCACTTCTCGAGTCCCTTCACAATCAAGCAGACCCAATGTTTCCCTTAGTCCTTACTTTTGTTATATTATAAAATAAATTAAAAAATTAATAATGAAAATAAAAATACTAATAACTGTTGCGCAAAAAACACAGTCCCACATACGTACATAAACGCAATATTGCTTTTATTTTGTTTTAGAACTTAAGGCATTAGAAAAGATAGCAGTACAATAAAAACCTTGAAAAAAAAACAAAAAAAATTTGACTTGGCGGGACTCGAACCTGTGCCACTCAGTTGAGCTCGTGTACGTGAACTGGGGGCGTTAGCTTGCTAAGCTATTCGCGCTAAAGAGTGCGGGTGAGTTTAAGTTATGTATATAAATTTGCTTTTTACACGCTATGTGTAGGCATATTTATGTACGATATGCGATCGTATCTATTGTTGTGTGCATATGTTTTGTGATTGTTTATACGTCACATGCTTTTCGCATGTCTTTCAACTATAGATTGCTGCCCCGCCGCGGATGAAAAGAAGTACTTTTACACCCACACACAAGCTTGAGCAGTTGGAGGTTGTTTTCCGGGGCTCTCTTGCGATTGAGCCGGCCAACACAGGGAATTGGAATGATACGCCATTAATCCCTGCATCTAGCTGTATTCCACTTAGTAGCTCTATCGCTTGATGACAAATCGAGCGCGGGGCGCGACGCTATTGCGCACGACCATGCCTCGCGTAGCGGCGATGTCAGCTGATTGCGCCGGCCGGCTTGCTTCGATTTGCTTCAGAGCAAAGAAATGTCATACCTTGAAAGATTGCGTACTGCACTATGTCAAAATGTTACTGCTTTGTAGCCATCCTATGATTCATTGAGAGTTTATAACTCTGATATCACTACTGTAGAGCTTTGCGTCGGTGACACGGACCGAACGTGAAACCGCACTACCTTAGTCGTAGAAGCAGTAGGAGGCTGTCGTCTGCTAGAACAAAAACAAAACAGACCTTTGAAAATATTCATAAGTTGTAACTTGTTTTTTGAATAACCGTTTATCACTTTTAAAGTTATTTTGCCAGATAACGTACTTTTTTTTCAGTTTATAGCAGCGACAGATGTTTTTTTTTTCTCACACAGATATCCAAGTCAAATTCATTCACAGCTAAAGCCACATGTTGTTTGTCTTCTTTGTTAACGTAGGCATACCGTTTCGTTGCATCTCTCATGTGTTCGCGCTGCTACACACGAGAGCACGAATTGTTAAATTTACGCAAGGAAGGGCCGTTCCTCGTTCGTAAGATGTGCTAAGATTGCGCCCTATTCCCGCGGTTGTTCGAGTGCGGATCAAGTGCGAGTCGTCCAAGGAATCGGCGGGTTGGGCGGGCGCTCGAAGGACTCCGAGGTGACGGCTGACGCCTGTGGTTGCTTCCCTCAGGACAGTGTGAAAGAAACTAAAGGTAAGGAGGACACTTTTTTATGTAGACCAAGTATGCCACTCAGTGCAAGTGTGTGTTGCTGCACTCGAACGAGGCGTCGTGAAACGGCAACCTTACGCGCCTTTGCGAGTGCGGTTGCCGATTCGCTTTGACAACGCTAACGCCAGCAGAGCCATGGCGCATCGGCGCGGCCTTACTGGAGCTAATTCGAGACAACTGCGGCAAAATGCATGTGTATGGTGATCGATTTTTTCATATGTGCAATGTAGTGAGGAAGACGCACATGGCGCTCGCTACGTTGTTGATTAAACGAAGCCTGCAGTGCCATTTGATGCAAAGCAGCATTTTGTTTACGTTCGCGGGCGATACAATTTGTAACTTGGCTCGATTCACCTAGCCAACCGCCTAAGTGGGTTGATTAGCATACGTTCACGGTAGAGCGTTATTATGCCCCGAAACAGTGGCGTGTGCTTGTTGAAAGATATAATGTGTGTGCCTAGTGTAGAGAGAGAGAGAGGTGTTCGTGCAATCTGCATGTGTACCTGCAAGACGCTTTTGCTTTTAACTAATAATGTACCAGCCAGCACCTACATTGTATGCCTGACTTTGAAGAAAACTTGCATGCACAATGTGAGATTTTGTAATCTGCCAGAGTTGCTTTTTATAAAATAATACAATGCCAGCATGTTCAAAATATGTTTCGCTGCTGTGTGGCAGGGGTGCGGTTATCACGCTGTTGTGTAGTTGCTGATGCAAGCACTTATAGATTTGATGCGTTAATATTTCTCATCTAACTCATCAGGTGTTTGGCTGTTTCAGCACAAACAAGGTATCTTCCAGCCCGGTAACCATGCAATTTTTTTCTGCACACAGCGCAAACACCGAGATGTACCCACTCGCAGATGGTCGCGTCAAGTGCATATTTACCTTGACTAAAATGTCGAATCAAGTTTTTTCATCGACCGGTCCCTGCCCTGAGTGCTAACGTCTTGGCAAAAAAGAGACATTGTTATGGACACTGCACACACCACACACAATATTCTCAGTTGAACCGATATTCTCAATACCTTTCAATGCACATACATGCCGCAATCAACAGTGCACATTTTTGAAGACTATGCCGCTGTTCCTCGCACAGGCCATTACGTGTGTTCACTTCTTCAAGATAAACAGACAGCGTAGCAAATATTTTACCACACAGTTTACCACACAGCTAGACGTTTGCTGACACATACTACAGCTAATGTCGACATTGTAACGTGAAGTGTAAGCTTTGAAAAATTAAAACTTGCCCCAAACACCGCACGACTGTACCGGGCTGAGCCACCAGCGGGAGGGTTTTTCCAGCCACACCTTTTACATGTGCCAGTGACATCTTGCTGTGACGTACCTTGCTAGGGGCCTATCGCTGCATACTTTATGTGAATGAGGGTCCTGTTAGTGAAAGCAGGCATTGTTGATTTCGTAACTTGTTCATTCCCAACTGGACCTTCATTTGCACGAGTTGTTGGACTGATATTCAGGCGAACTTTTGTGCAATAAATTGTACAGTTGGGAGTCTGTGCTTGCCCCATACTGTTGTTACTGGTGTTTCTTGTTGTTACTTTGCACTGCTCATTACTGCTCACCTACAGAAACTAGCCTATCTTGCCACTGTTTTGGACAAGATGCAGCTGGCAAGTGCGATAGTGTTCATAACTCTAAATTCTCAAGCAAAAATTATCAATTCATATTCAGTTAGTTGCATTCATATCAGTACATTAAAAGAAATCATTGATTAAACATGAATCCATGTTCCTTCACATAATGCTCACAACTTTTATATCAAATTGAATGGTGTTTATAAAAAACATGGGTTTTAGCTAAACTTCATGCTCTTTTCTCGAACAGCTGATAAATCGCTATTGCATGCTTACTTGCCATGAATTGGACTGTGTTTGAAATACATTGCAATTCTTCACCGGACTGCCAGTACACTTCACATTGGGGGAACATTTATTAACCATGGATTGATTAATCAAGAACGGAAAGAAAGAAGCGGCAGGCCTGGATACTTGATAATGGCATCCGTTTTGCTACCCAGCGCATTATCATGCAAACTTCCTATAGAGTGGTTATGCGTCTTGCATGTGTGTCTGTAAACCAAGAACTTTGGGTAGAACTATATCTTACAAATGGTTGCAGGACTGTGGAGGCTGTAGGGCTGCTTAGGAATGGTGGAATCCCTGGACATGTGTTCAACCTTGCTGCATCAGCTCCTTGGTGTTTTCACGGCATCTTTACAGATGTGTTGGGTGAGTAAAACAAGCAGGTTTCAACACAAGAAAAAGTATAATATGGCAGCACCTCTTGTGCGTGCCTTACATCCCAAGTGTGTCAAATATTTATCTTGCACCTTGTGGCCTGTAATTTTTAAAGAGACACTTCTTTTTGCTTTATATTTGAGTCTTGATGCTTCGACAGCAATGTATTTGTGCTTGACAGCAAGTGTTCTTGAACAAATAACTGATCTCAATAATGACAAAACATTCTTCATACTTGGTGCTTAGCATAAGCTAGCACATATCTGTAGCAGATTCAATCATTCATTTTTCGCTGGGATGATAATGGGCAAGTAGCAAAGGCAAGTTCAGATTGGAGTGGTCGGTGACGTCTGTTTAGGCTCTGCCATATTGCTTTGCAGCCAGAGTTACTTGTGGCCACATATACAATGAAGCCACATGACGTGCATTCTAAATGAGATTACCATATCGCATTTCACTGCATCTTAATATGTGCCAAACAAATGCAGATATCATTAGCTTGCCACTATAAAGGGATCCTAAACCAACACAAGGTTGAAATTTAGTCGTGGTGTTGCAGCTGTGTACGACTCTACAATGGATGCATAGCCGTGATAATTTGTCTATATGTTGTCTAAATAGTAATGTTACACACATTGTACAATACAAAAGAGGTCCTCGCTTATTTCGCTTTTTTCGCTATGCTTCTTTCTTGTCTCTTCTTGCCATGTGCTCCTTCTCACTGTACAAGGAGCAAGAGCAGTGGGCACACAAACACGTATTTAAAAAAAATGTTGTAAGGTGAGCACTGAGAAGCTGAACACTTTCAAAAGGCTCAAAGAGGTAAAGGTATTGTTTCTAGCTACTTTTTGGGCACCCATATCTAGTTGTGCTGCTGCTGTTAAAAAAAGTTAAATGTTAAAAATTATTTGGAGGTGGTCTGGCACCCATAATTGCAGTTACATACAGAACTAGGTTTCGATGCGTAAGCAAAATCTGCTCACTCTAAATCAATCCTAATGATATCTGAAATTCAGGAAATATTCACAGAAAAGCTCAGGAAAAGGCTAAGTGGTTGCCCCTTGAACGTGAAGGAGATACCCTTCTTCTAAAAGGTCAATAGACAGTCTAGTAGTCTCGATATTACATGCACTATAAAATATTCTGGTGTGGTGCTTTTCATGCATGTTATAATGAGAGGGGTTTTTAATAGAACTGTTGTCACTTTGCCCTGCGTTCCTGAAATTGTTCACATAGTTATAATACATGAATTACTTTATGCCTTTTGATTTTATGCAAATGGTTGGCTTACCCAGTCGGTTTAACTTGATTTGGATAAAATCATAAATGCTCTAAAAATTTTTTTACTATACAGCAGGTTTATTTTTAAAATACGCGACCATTGATGTGAACGCAGTTGGTGGCGTGCTTGATTAATCCTTCACTATCACCACTCTAACTACACCTGCTACAGTGCATAGTGTGACAAAAGTAATGGTACTTAACATTACTGGCAGCATACACTTTTATGTCTCAAAATAGGTTAAAAAGCCTGGTAAAAATGTGTGTACGTTTTTTTTCTCTCCAACTAAATATTCTGGTCTACTCAAAGTAGCTTCCACTCTTTTAAGTTCCTCAAACTTTTAGGTGTTCAAAAGAAGTATCAATGCCATATACTTTCTTTGTCAGCCTACTCACCACTCTAATAATGAGAATTACCCGACAACATTACCCAGTAAAATAAAGGGATGTTATGAAAAGTAATGTCAATTCAATTATCAAAAAACGTTGCCAAGATACGTTTTTGTTCACTTTTCTTTTCACAATTTTGTTAAAATTACTTTTGATAACATCCCCTATAGTTTGTTTGGCATCATTTTCTGCTAGTTCTCATTATAATGTGTTCAACAAAGACAACAAACCCTTAAATTTATAGTTCTTTCCTTTACTCATGAATCTGAAACAGTGAATCTCAGTAATCTTAGCGGTGTGTGACTTGTTTTTTTTTTATCAGTTGTGCATGTGTTCAAGTACATGCATTTAGGTGGGAGGGCGAACTATTGCCTCCTCTTGTGACTAGCAGATTTTCTGAGAACAGACAGATGCATAATGCTGCCAAAGAAGTATAGGGATATTGGAAGTAATCGTTACGTAATTGCAATCGTAATGTAATTGCCAGTAGGCAAAAAAAAGGTGTCCCACAATCGCCATAATGGTAACAGGCAGCGCTGACTGACTCTTCCATGTATAAATGCTCATATATACCGTAAAAAATGGAAGAGGGATAGCCGCCATGGTAGCTCAGTTGATAGAGCATCGGACATGTTATTCGAAGTTCGCTGGCTCGGTCCCTGTACAGGGCAGGTTATATAATTTTTTTCCTGCCCCGCCACGGTGGTCTAGCGGGTAAGGTACTCGGCTGCTGACCCGCAGATCGCGGGTTCGAATCCCGGCTGTGGCGGCTGCATTTCCGATGGAGGCGGAAATGTTGTAGGCCCGTGTACTCAGATTTGGGCGCACGTTAAAGAACCCCAGGTGGTCAAAATTTCCGGAGCCCTCCACTACGGCGTCTCTCATAATCATATGGTGGTTTTGGGACGTTAAACCCCACAAATCAATCAATATTTTTTTTTTCCTTTTACTTTTCTTTCTTCACAATTACAACACTTCTATTCATATTGAAGATTTTCTGGTGTAAAAAAAGTACCTTATAATCTGAAGACGCAAACAGAATGTGCCAGTGTACAAGTTAGCTCTTGTAGTGGTTACAAGTAAGATATGTTTTGAAGAATAAATCATTCTGCCACTTGCCTGAAGAATGGCTACAGGACATGGCGCTGGATGCTCTTTGTTATTTTTGAATCAAGCTATCTTGTATTCTATTTTTATAAATTACATGGGATACACATGACGGTATCACACACTTTAACGCCACAAAGATTATGCAGCGAACAATGTTATAAATGCGAAATTGCATAAGGATAAGGTGAAAACCGCACCCTCAACGAGAACGTACACAAAGCACAGGGTGCAGGCGTCATTCCTTCTGCCCGTGCTTTTCAAGTGCGAGCTGTTTTCACCTCGTTCTGACCAACTAACTAGATTGAGATGTGTTGTTATAGTGCAAGAGGATGCTCCACGGGAAACTAGGTTTGTCTTAAAGTCTGTGTGTGTCTTTCAACCTATACGGTGCCCGGTTCTAGAGTTCATGCAGACCAGATCGTGTAAAACAGGACCATGTAAAATGGACCGTGTAAATAAAATGGACCATGTAAATAAACAGGATCGTGTAAAATTTCGTTTTCGTGTGCAACTGTAGTTGTGGTTGTGCTGAATGACCTTTCTTTATATACACTACATAACAAACTTGCTTGTTTAGAGTCGAGTGCATCTTCGGATCGATTGTAAATGTTTGCATATACGAGGCCTTAAGTTTTATAAGAAATTCCTCAGTGTGCCACGAGGAAATGTGTGTTCAGCGAAATTTTGTATATCATTATATACAACTCTTAAAGCCTCGTCTACAACTTTATGCAGGTTGACCTTGAGCAGAAAACGAGGAGCGGCAGCAGCCCCCAGAAAAGAGCAAGCACCCTCCAAGCTCCCGAAGCTCTCTTCGACAGGAACAGCAAGGTCACTGTGTGGCATTGAAAACCATTGCAAGGAGTGCCTTATCAGTACACTGTGCTGCTCTTTCATCGCAGAAGACGAAGTTGACCACTCCAGAGGAACTTCATGCTGTGTATTGTGAGTGCTTCAGTGGTTTTGTTTTTGTCCAGCCAGCAGTTAAGAAATCATGTGTCAGATTCAGCCAGGATGGCTAGAGGGAGTCGGGCAGGCATGTTTGTACATTTGTCTAGCCAAGTAGTGCCAATGTTCGCACTGGTCCTGTTGGAGTTACTGCCACAATCACAGAAGCTACGTCACCTCTCTAAATGTACAGATGTGTCGGGGAAGATTAGCTGCATTAGGTTTTTCTATAACTGATAGCTGCCAACATTCTTCATTATACAGGAGTTTTGTTCCTCACTTATGGGTGTAAAGCCCTCTACAAAAAAAATGCAACACGTCTACTTCCAGAAGACTCCAAGGCCCTACTTGTAGGTTTTTTCGGGTTGTATCATAAGCACCTCGTTTGGGGTTCATGAACGTTTTATAAACATGTACAGCGAAAATTTTGGGTGGCTGGTCGTATTGTCGTTATCTTGTTCCTCGCAGTATTCTTAAGCATGTTGTGCATTACGTTGTCAATCTGGTTCATGTGCATAGAAGACATTACGAAGTTTCAGGCTACAGTATAAAAAGCCTGCAAGCAAGCTATCAATAATTTTTTAACAGAGTTGCTTAATCTGATATATGATACATCATTAAATTTTCGTGCATATTCATCAATGTAAGCTCGTCTTAGTGTTATCCAAAATGAAGATGTGAGTCGACAGATGGAAACATCTAGTGGGGTAATCAGGGTGAACAGTAGAAGTGCTTCAGACAGGCTGGCCGATGTTGCGATAGGAGGACCTATTTTTTAGGAGTCACCTTGTCATCCTTGGCGTGTTAGTTTAAATGGGGTCAGTAATGACATCATCTTTTGGTATAGGCGTGTGTGCCTGTTGGAAATGTTTGTCTGAAAAAAAAACCTATAACGCAGAAGAGTGCAGCCCTTGCTTATTTTCAAGTTAGGTTGCGCTGATACAAAGTGTTCTCCTGTCGGAGGTTGGGGGTAAAGGAAGCAAAAAAAAGATAAATGATAGAAAAGAAGAAAAAAGAAGAAAGAAAAGGGGAATGCAAAGTAAAAGTAGTGCTACACTGCTCCTACTTTGCATCCCCACTTTTCTTCTTTTTTTCCCTTGTTTTTTTTTCACCTTTTTTGTTACATTTGCATTGTCCCATCTAGTGCATGAATCAATGACACATGGCTTTGCTATAGCAAAGATGCCTATGTGGTGTTGGATTAAACAGTGCATTGTACTTCATTTATTTAATTACAGACTGATCAGTCTTGCAATAAGTGCTTCCTGTCTATCACCACACACAATCAATTGAAAAGTTTGTGCTTGGCTCTTAGTATGCTGGTATATAGCTTGTGTCTTGGACTACTCAAAATGAATGTTATTTTGCTGCTGTTTATGGTAATGAATTTATCCAACATGAAAATATCTTGCCTTGTGAACTTTGTCGGACCTGCCTTTCTTTTTCTTTCCTATGCAGGCATTGTATGTGAGGGAGGCAGTAACAGAGAGGTGATAGCTTGAGCTTCGAAAGAATAAATGCTGGCAGTGAGGCAATTACGCATCAAACATCCCAGCCATTTTGCCAACCGTCCTAAATGTGTTTTGAAAAAAAAAATTTGTGCTCGTTTACTGTATTTTTCTGAAAACAGCAAAATGCTAGAGTATATCGCAGAGAACAAAATATTAGGCCACGTTGGTGCCTTCTGGACTTCCCACCCAGGATGTCGTCTGGGTGTTTGTAAAAAGTAAAGTGTTTCAAAAATACTGCCTCTTCTACACCAAATTCGGTCTTGGTATTAAGTAAAGGTGATTGTGTGTAATGCATGAAGCTCAGTAATATTAGTGCAATTTTTTCGCCACATCAAAAGCAAGGAAGCAGTTCTCTTTTATGGCAAGTTATATGATTACACTTTGTCTTAAAGTAGAAATGAATTTTTGAAGGTTTCTTATGATGGCTGTTTTTCTGCATTTGATGTACGACAGCTTCCGTTCCGAAGTTCCCCATGGCCCTCAATAGGAGACTTCAAAAATCATTTTCCTCATTTAAACAAAAATTGTAATGATATCACTTGCCATGTAACAAGAACTGTTTATTTGCTTTCAACTTACATATAAAAGTAATTTTCAATTGGACAAACACACAGCTCAAATTGCATCTCAATGTAAACAAAAACGATTATATAGTGATATTTGTAATCTGGACCTAACATTATTTTTTTCGTAAAATATAACTTTTGTGCAGTGAGTATTTGTGGCTCAAATATTCATACAAAATGCAGTATTGCCATACAAGAATTGCAAACAATAAACAGTTTGGCTGAATTCTTCAAAGCCTATGTAGCAGAAAAATTGCACTAATGTTACTTGACTTCAAATACTTTAAGAAGCATCTTTACTTAATATGTAGATCAAATATATTATGGCAAGAAAGAGCAGTACTTTGAAATTTTTCTCACAAATAACACCCGCACGACATTCTGCGAAATTCTGAACGTACCCACGTGACCACTACTCTTTTCTCTTCAAAACATTTCTGCAAATAACTATTTTCAGAAGAGTAAATTACCATCATTCTTTAAACTATACATCTGTGATGGTCGCCAGGCAGTATGGTTTGTATGTTTGGTGTAGAATAGCCCAGTGCAAAACACAAATGGCTGAGCATCCTTTGACGCTCGGGCAATTTCAAAAGCATTTGTTTGTTAGCAGCAATTCAGTTAAGCCCTTGTCCTTATGCTTAGGCCCAGAAACAAAACACAAGTAACTAAAGTAGTCCTAAGAGTCATGTAGTCTCACTGTTCCAAGGCTTGTGGAGCCTAATTTAGTGCAAGCTTCACCATTTTTTAAAAATTCAGATTCAACCAACAGGTTTTGGAGGCACAGTGCATTTTCAGCTAACTTGTTTCACACCCAGTTACTTGGATAAAAAGCGGAAAGTAGAGGTAAAAATACCAATTTAAAGGCATTGTAGGTAATAACAAAACGGACTGCTTTCTTTTTTTGTGTGGTGCTTTGCCTGAACGCTGTGCTTTTTGTGGTATAGTTCATTGTCTAGTGAACGTAGGCATTAAAACTAACATTAGCCATGTTAAGGTCGATTTCTTGGTTGTAGTCATAGTAGCCATATAAATAATTATGACTTCAAACTTGATTGTTCTTTTGAAGATTTTTTCCTTACATAATGATATTTGAGAGTCTTAGTCAATTTTGTTATAAGAAAACGTGATGTCATAATAGGGTCACTTTTTGTAGAGTCGTTCAGTTCTACCTTACCTTTTACATTCCTAATAGAGCAGTTATTTTCAATATCGGTATTTAAAATGGAATGAGCATGCTGTATGTAGTAAGGTGTACAGATAGCACATGCACCCAACTTTTCTGTTGGGAGTTTATTTCTGTTATTCTTGATTTATATGTGGGGTTTCACGTCCGAAAACAACTATATGATTATGAGAGACGCCGTAGTGGAGGGCACTGGAAACTTCGACCACTTGGGGTTCTTTAACGTACACCCAAATCTGAGCACACATGCCTACAGCATTTCTGCCTCCATCGGAAATGGAGCCGGGGTTTGATACTGCGACATGCGGGTCAGCAGCCGAATTGCTGTTACTCTTGCTCCCCTATATGTGTGCAGTTCGGTTATAGTTATCTGGCTTGCACAGATTTTTAATGGCACCTGCCTGGTCCTGCTTGCTTTTCATGGTGATTTTAACCTTCATAAGTTGCATAGGTTTAACTCTCAAAATTGTTCAAGATGCCAATTTTGTGCACAAACTGTATAGTATAAAGGCAGCAGATGTACATGCACACACTATTAAATAAACATTGAGAGCTTCCACTTGCAGTTCCTAAAGTTTTACTGTGCAGGAAGCGTTTAAATCATAATTTCATAAGGACATATTGATCGATTATCTCTACCATTGAAAATCATGACAACCTAGTTATTTTCACTGTGATAAGCATGCTGTTTTTTTTGATGTGGCAGAACTAATTTATACACTCATTCCTTCTATTATTCACATATGCATAACATGAAGGATTGTGGTGCCTTAAATTTTCAGTTTCATTCTGTGTGTTATATTTCTTGTGCATGTAAACTATTGTGCTAACATGTGTCTCTGACATTATTTGTGCCAATTATTTTCATTTTCAGGTGCCTATGAAGGACACAAGTTCTATCGCAGTGACCTTCGAAATTTACAGTGGTGCCGGAGCCTCAAGCAGCATTTCGCCGATCTCCACAAGGCATTCATGAAAAAAAACACAGCGCCACACTTTCACAGTGCTATGATTATTATTTATGTTTAAAGATTTCGTTTTAAAATTGCTGTTACATTGTGCCACCATCCTGTGGCTTAGGTGGAGCTCGTGAAATTGTGGTGCAGTCACCTCATTTGTGTACGATCAACACTGCAATGTTACTATTCACAGCTGGAGCATACAGGACAAATAAAAAACATAGTGATTGTAGCAGGGCTGATGTGTATAATAATGCTTCTCTATTGATAATAATAACTTTATAAGTTCTTTAAAGTCTTGCATAGAACACTGCAATAATGTGTTGCAATGTAACCACCATTTATGATTGCTAGCATGTTAATTTAGTAGTTTTGTAATGTATTTTATTTAAAAGGTAATTTTGCTTCCGCATCACGACAATTAGTAAGATGCCGATGATTCAATCCCTCATCATGCACGTTTAAGAAATATTGTGATTTGTACACAGTATTGCATGTACTCAAGATGTGGACGTCTATTCAATTTACACATTATATTGCTTTGCACTAGATTCAGACGTAACATGCACACATTTCAGTAATTTCCGCATGATACGTCTTTCCATAAGATGCGGAGGCCGCATCATACGTCTAATGCGGAGTCCGCATCATACGTCTTCCATATTCCAATAATTCCGTATGTGAGGTCTCCGCATCTTACGGAACGTTTCAGTAGGGAGTCTGCGCCGAATAG